>JBAWJX010000069.1:0-139651 GCA_037356095.1 Xylaria sp. Z21 | reverse complement strand
CAAAAAAAAAAAAAAAAAAAATTAAGTGCTATAAGTCTAGTTTGTTTATATATATATATTTAAAATAAAATAATATATTTATATATATATAATAAAATAGTTTATATATATTAATATATATTATATTTAAAAAGTTTAAATATTTTTATTAAAATATTTTTATAAATAATGTTTTAAAAAGTATTATTATTTTATAAAAGGCTTAAAAAACTAATTATTTATTTAAATTTATTAAAGCATAACTATATATATTTTTAAATAAAATTAATTGCTTAATTTATAAAAATAATATTAATAATTAAATATAATTATATAATATAAAATATAAAAAACTATTTAAATATTTATATTTTAATACTAAAAATAAAGCTTATATTTTGCAAAATTTAATATAATTAATTTTATTAATGCTATAAAAGCTTTTTAACTATTTAAAAAATAAAGTCCGCTGTTTTAACTATTTTTTAACCTTTAATATTAATAGCTTATAAACTATTTTTATTGCTATTTTTTATATTGTGCTGCTTTATTTATATAATTTAGTTAAAAGCTACATATATATTTTAAAGCTTATTATATATATACCTTATAATAATATAAGCTATAAGCAGTTTAGCTATATTATTATTTATGTTAATTTAATTTTAAAAACCAGGCGTAATATATATAACTATAGTGCTTAATTATAAAACATACCTAAAAATAGCCTTGCTAGTATAGCGGGCCTAATTTTTAAGCTTATAAGCTAATAAAATTTTGCTAAAAATATTAACAACTGTTGTTATAATATTTAACTTACTAATAGCTTACTTAAAATTAGCTATAATTAAATAATAAATAAAGCTTACTAAAAACTTAATAGTTAATATAATATTTAAAAAGTTATATTTTAAATTAAAAATTTTGTTTGTTTTAAAAATAATTTATACTAATATAAAAATATTAATACTATTTTTTAAGTTTTATTTGTTTAAAAGTAACCTAGCTTTATTTAGCTGCAAAAAGAACGTATATTTATAGCAATATTAGGTCTAATAAAAAAAAAAAAAAAAAAAAACAAAAGTTTATAGTATTATAAAATATTTTATATGCTTAATATATGTTTTATTAAATATTATATAGTTTTTTTATTTTTTTTTTATAAATATTAATAAAACTATATATTTAATTATAGCTACTTTTTAAAATAAACTTAATAAATTATAAAATATTAAAATATTTATAATTAATATAAAATAAAAATAAAATTAAAATAATTATATAGTATAATTTTAAAATATTTATAAATAAAATAAAACTATTAAAATTAAAAAAAAACGTTTTTAAAAAATATATATTATTTAAAACATAATAGCTAATTAGTAGCTTATTTAGTTTTATTTTTATTATAATTAATAAATTTAATATAATTTTATATTTTAATTAATAATATAAAATAAAAATTTTTAATAAAATTATATTAGCAAAAAAAATAAAAATATAAATATTGCAAATATTAAAGCGTTAATTTATACCTAAAATTTTTAGCTAAATAAAGTATATTTAAAGGCACTATAGTAAAAATTTTAACTAAGGGCAGAAGTTTATAAAGCGTAAAAGAGTGCGAGTTAGCGCAGATGGCGGCGGCGGCAGCGGCAGCAGTGGTAGTGGTGGTAGTGGTGGTAGTAGTGGTAGTGGTAGTGGTGGTAGTAGTGGTAGTAGTAGTAGTGGTAGTAGTGGTAGTGGTGGTTGTAGTAGCAGCGGCAAGTTATCGCAATTTAACTTATTTGCTTAATTTAATCTATTTGTTTAATTTAACCTATTTATTTATTTTTTTAATTATTAAAAATAATTATATATACTATATAAATATAGTAGTTTAAAAAGAAAAAGTTGTTATATATTTATTATTTTAATAAATAGAACTAAATTAAATAAAATTTATATTATATTAATATATTATAAAAAAAAAGCAAATAAACAGCTATATATATAGTATATATATAAAAATAAAAATATAATAAAACTAATAGCATATTAAAAAAGGTTTTTTAAAGCATTAATTTGTTTTATAGCATTAAATAAATTATAATATAGCAAAATTAGCAAATTAAAACTAAACTTTTATATAAATTTTTAATAAATTATTTAAATATTTATTAAAATTTATACGTTTTTATAACTATATTTTAAATATATAACTTTTTTAATATTTAATAAATTATAAAATTAACGTTATTTTTTTTTTTTTTTATTTTTATTTTTAATTTTATATAAATTTTTTTTTAATTTTATTTTATTTTTTATTAAAATTATATAACCTTTAATTATAATATTTATTAAATTAAGCTAATAGTTAAGTTTATTTAATAATAAAGTAATTTTATTTTAATTAATTAATAAATTTTTTATATTATTAAAAAAAAAAGTTATATATTAATTTTATTTTATTAAACGTTAGATTTTTGTTTAACTACTTTAATTATTATTAAAATAGTGCTATAAAATAAATTAATTATAATATTTAGTTTAATTATTTTAACTATTTAAAAAATTATTAAATTAAGCTTACAAAATAAGTTAAAGTAGCAAAATAATTCGAAATAAAATAAATTAAAATTTTAAAATAAAGGAAAATAGCTAAATAGTTTAAAACAGTAAGAAAAGCCGCAATAATAGATTTAGTTATTGCAGGGTTAAGTAGGGTTACAATATTAGATCAGGTTGTAATATTAAATAGGGTTATATAATTAAAAGTTTTAAAATAGGTTTAAAAGGCTGGGGTTATAAAATAGGTCTGGGTTAAAATTTTAAAATAAAAATAAACAGTAAATTAGTCTAAAAAAGCAAAAAAAGTTAAAGTTATAAAATAAATTAAAAATTAAACAAAGTAAACAAAAGTTTAAAAGTAAGTTAAACTAGTATTATTGCTTTAATAACAGTTTTAAACTTATTATAGTTTTAAATTAACTAAGTTTAAATAGTTATTTATTTTAGTTATATTATTTAATATTTTATTTAAACTATTTTAGTTTAAAAAATTCTATTTTTAATTAGTTTATTTAATTTATAATATAAGCTATTTTTAATTTTAAAAATAATAATAAGTTAATATTTTTTATTATAAGCTAGGCTATATATTTTATTAATAAAAATAAAAATTTGCTATAATTTTATAAATTAAAACTAAGCTTTTATTTTAGTTAATTATATTATTTTTTTAGTTTTATAATTTAAATAGAACTAAATATTTGTTATAGCTTTTATAAAAAACTGTTTGTAAACTATTTAGTTATTATTATTAGTTTTAAATTATTAAAAAAATATAAAAAAGCTAAAATAATTAAAAAATATTTATATAAAAAAGGTTTAATAAGTATATAATAAAACAAATAAAAGTTAATTAGTTAAAATTGCATTAAATAGCAAATTTATATAAAAAGTTTAAAACTTTAAAAAAAATATTATTAAATAACTAAATTAATTAATAAAAAAAAGTTTATAATATTATAATACTTAAATTAATTAATAAAAAAAAGTTTATAATATATATAATTTAATTAAATAAAACTTGTTTATTTAATTATAAATAATAAAAACTAAAAATAAAAATTTTATTATATTTAAACTATTTATTTATTTATTTTAAACTAATATATAAAAAATTAATTTATATATTTTATAAGTATAAACTATTTTAATTAGTTTAAAATTAACCTTAAGTTTTAATTACTTTAAATTAAACAAAAAATTTATATATAATATAATAGCTAAAGCTATAATTATGGTTTATATAAGCTAAATAAACATTATTTGTGCTAATTATAAATAAAGCTTTTTATAAACATTAGTTTTAATTAGCAAATAATAAATTATTAAAGCTATTTTAAATATTAGCTTAAATATATTTAAAATTTTTTATATAGCTTATTAAAATAATAAGCTATAATAATTAAAAATTTTGTATTATTTTTTTATAATATAAATATTAATAAATTTAATATTAATGCTTAATTTATAAATTTTATAAAAATATATATTTTTAAATTAATTAAATAAAATATAGTTTTATAACAAATATATTTAAAATATTTAATAAATTTTTATATTTTTTTATATATAAAAAATAATAAAAATAATATATTATATTTTTTATATTATAGCTTATTAAAAGCTATTTTTAATATTAATACTATTATAATTATAACTTTTATAACTTTTTTTATTATAATTATTATTATTATAACTATTTAATTATTATTATTATAACTATATTTATTTTAATTATATTTATTATAACTACTTTTATTATAACTATTTTTATTTTAACTAATATTATTATAACTATTTTATTATTACTATATTTTAATATATTAAAGCTTAGTTTTTAATACTATTTAAGTTTTTAGCCCAAATAGTTATTTTTAGCTTTAATTTTAAAAAATTTATAAAATATATAAAATATTTAAATTTTAATATAATAATATTTAAATATTATATTATTATTTTTTTAGTATTATTAATGTTTAAAAAATATTTAAATAATAATATAAATATTAAAACTATTTTTATAAATATATTTAATAAAAAATATTTTTTATTTAAAAAACGTAAAAATATAAAAAATAAAATTATATAATTTAATATATTTAATTTAATAAAAATAATAATAAGTTTAACTAAATAATATTTATATATAAAATATTTAATTTTTAAATAATTATTTATTAATTTTTTAATATATAGCTTATAAACAATTAATATTTTTTATTATAAATAAAAAAAAAAACTTTTAATAAAAATTAGCTAATAAAACTTTTAATAAAATAAAAAATATAGTTAATTATTATTTAATTTTATAAAAAAAGCGGTATAAAAAACTTTTATTATTTTTATTAAATAATAATAATAAAAATGCTTATTTATTTATTTAAAAAATATAATATATAAAAATATAACCTATTATTATAAAAAATAATAATAATAAAAAAAATTATAATTATAAAAAGGATTATAATAGTAAAAGTAGTAATAATGGCAAAAGTAGTAATAATGGCAAAAGGGACAACAAAAAAACAAAATATAAGTTAAAGTGGTCTAGTAATAATAGCAAAAGTGGTAGTAATAGTAGAAGTAGTAATAATAACAGAGGTAGTAATAATAGCAGAAGTGGTTATAATAGTAGAAGTGGTAACAGTAGTAGAAGTGGTAACAGTGGTAAAGGTAGTAATAGTGGCAGAAGTAGTAGTAGTAATTATAATAGCAAAAAAAACAATAATAAAACTAAATATAAGTTTAAATAGTTGTTTTAAAGCTAAAAATTTTAAAGTTTAAAAATTTTTTTTTTTATTAAATAATTATTATTTTTATTTTATTTTTTATTTTTAATTATTTTTATTTTTTTATTTTTATTGTTTATATTATATTATTTATTAGTTTTAATATAATATAAATATTAATTTTTATAAGTTTATTATAATATATATTTATAATTTAAATATTATTTTATTTTAATTTATTTGTTTTAAATATTTTTTTATATATATTTAAATTAATAAATAATATTTTATAAAATATTAATAAAAATATTAAAAAAAATATAATTTTTTATTATAAAAAAGTAATAGTAATAAAATTATTTATAATTAGCGCTTTTAATATTTAAATTTTAATATATTATATTAATATAAGCAATAATATTTAATAATAAATAGTTTTAATTAATTATTTTAATATTTTTGTTTTAATTTTTTTTTTTTTAAGCTTTTTTTTATATATAATGCTAAAATTTTTTATTTTTAAACTAGCGGTTAAAATCCTAGCTTTTATTTTAGTTTTTATATATAGTTTTTAATATAATAGTATATAAAATAATAGTATATAATATAGCAGTATATTATATAAAATAATAATATATAATATAGCAGTATATTATATAATATAATAATATATAAAATAATAGCATATAATATAATAGTATATTATATAATAAAATATAATATAAACTAATTTATAAAATATAATATAATTTTTAATTATTGGTTTATTTAATTTTATAAATAGTTTATATTAAATTTTTTATATATAGATAAAACAAGCTAAATATAGTTATAAAAAATAAAGTTGTAAATAGTTTATTTTTTATATTTTTAAAAAAAAATAAGCTATAATTTTTAATAATGCTTTAATTTATTTAAATATACGCTAATTTATTTTTTATTTTTTTATAATATATTATTATATTATATTTAATAAAAAAATGCTTTAATTATTTGTATTAATTTATTTATATAAAATATTATGGTATATTATAGCAAAAAAAAATTTAATTTGTTTTTATTTAATTAATATAAAATATTGTAGTATATTATTATTAAGCTATATATAAAAAAAAATAGCTAATAAATTTTATTTATATAAATAATTATAATATTAAATATAAAATTTTTTTTTATTTTAAACTATTAAATATAAACTATTATATTAATTATTTGTTTATTTAAATATAAGCAGACTTAATATTAAAACTTTTATTATTTTTTATTTTTTTATAATTATTGCTAATAAACGTTTTATATTATTACTATTTTATTTATATAATTAAAGCAGTATATAATAGTGTAATACTGCATTTTAAAACTGTATATTTATTTGTAAGCTTTAAAACTTAATTTATTTATTTTTATATGTTTTTTAAATTAAGCTTTTAAGCTTGTTTAATTTTATAATAAGTTTTTGTTAATTATTAATATTAAAATAATATATAAAATAATAATAACAATATAAAAAATATATATTTAATTAAATAAATTAAATAGTTATATATTATTTTTATATTAAAATTAATAGTTATTAAATTTAATAATAGTTAAACTATATTAATTATTTTTTTATAACTTTTTATAAAAAAATATTTTTTATAATTTAAGTTAGCTTTATTATTATAAAGTTTATTAAGTTGTTACGTTTTATTTTTATATATAACTTTTATAATATAGCAGTATGGCGTACTTTCTATATTTTATTTTTATTATTATAATCGGTATATTTGTTTTAAATATAATTTTATAGGCTAGCAACTTTTATAAAATTTTTAATTTAAATATATAACTAGTAAATAAAAGCTAAATAATAAAGACTATAGTTATTTAAAGCTGTTAGTATTATTTTGTTTTTATATTATATATATACTGTAGCATTAAGCAATATATATTATAATAAAAGTTAATTTTTAAAAGTTAAATATTAGTACTATAGTAGTTATTAGTTTAAAAGTGCTTATAAAAACTTATATAACTTTTAAAATATAAATATTTAAATAAAATATGTTTTAAATATAATAAATAAAATATATTAAATAATATTAAAATAAATTATTAATAATAAAAATAGAAAACAATTAATTTATATTAAATAAAGCAGGTTATAAAAGTTATATTTTAATAAAATATGCTAATTTTAAATTTATAGAAATAATATATATTTTTAATACTTTTAACAGCAAAAATTATAAAAAGTTAGTTTATAAATAATATAGCTAAAGTTAATATATAGCAGGTTATAATATTTATAAAAGCTATTGTTGTATTAATATAGGCTAGCTTTAAAAAAGTTGTTAAATTAAATGTTTGTTTATAGTTAGTTATTAAACTATGCTATTGTTTAAATTAAAGTAGTTATATAGTTATTATATTTATATATTTATTATTATGCTATTAATAAAAACTTTAAAATATATTGTGCTATATATTATATAATTAAAATTAATAAAAGGGCAATTTTTAAATATTAATAGTTTAATAAGCGTTTTTAGTTTTAATATTTATTAATTTTAAAATTAAATAATATATATATTAAAATAAGTTATATTAACCCTTTAAAACGCTATTAACTTTATTATGTATATTTTTATATAATTTTTACTATTTTTTAATAATTATTAAATATTTTATAGCTGCTGCAAATATTTTTTTAAAATAACTATATTATATAATAGTATAACGTTATAAAATTAAGCATATTTAAATTACTGTTTAATATTTAATAAATTATTAAATATTTTATTTATTATATAAACTATTAGTTAATAGTTAAGTAAAAGTATTAAAAGCAGCAGTAGTATTATTAAGGCATGTTTTATTATTATATTATTATTATAAATCAGTAATAAAAGCTAGAGCTAACTAAGGTGTATTTTATTTTAGGTTATAGTTATTAAGGCTAATTGGAAGGTTAGGTGTAACAAAAAAAAAAGAATATTAAAATTAGCTATTAATAATATTAATTATAAATAAAATTAAGTAATTTTTATATAATAAAATAAATAAAAGCTATATTTAAAAAATAAATATTAATATTATATAAAGCTAAATTTATTTATGTTTTTTTTATAAGTATTGTTTAAAATTTTATGCTTAATTAAAAATTTAGCTGTAAAAAACTCTATTTATTAATATAAAATATTTATAAAAGCAACTTAATTAGATTAACTTTTTATTATTTATTAATATTATAATTAGTTTAAAGGCAGTAAATAAAACTAAAAGCAAAAAAAAATAAATTTTTTAATTTGTTTTTAAAGTAAATAGTTTAAATAATAAATAGCTGCTATAGTTTATATAGCTGCACTAGCTTTTTTACTGCTATTATAAACTAATTGCTGCCTTTTTATTAAAAATATATATAATATAAATTATATAACTATAATAAAACGCTTATATAGTTTATAAAACTATATTATATAGCTTATATTATATAGTTTATATTATATAATTTATATTATAGCTTTTTAATATTTTATATAAAGTATAGTTTATATATTACTGCTAAATAAAATTATTAATTATAAGTATTATATTAGTAGTTTTTTGCTTATTTTAAAGCTTTATTTTTTTTTTTATAATTTTAATTTTAAAACTATTAAATATAGAGTTTAAAGCTTTTAAGTTTAAATATATATAGCTTAATTAATTGTTGCAATATTAAAGCTTAAAAGATTTATTTATTTATATTAAACAACTTTTTAATTAATTATTTAAACAACTTTTTTTTTAGTTAATTAAGCTATTTTTTAGTTTATTTTTTAATTAATTAGTTTTAATTATTTTTTTTATTAACTTTTTATTTAGTTTTTAGTTAATTTTTTAATTAATTGTTTATTTTTTTTTTAGTTTTTATATTAATTAACTTTTAACTAATTTTTAAGTTATTTTTTATTTAGCTTTTTTTTTGTTTTTTAGTTAACTTTTTAATTAATTTTTTAATTAATTCGGTTAATATTTTAATTAAAACTTATATAAATTATTTAAATAAATATAACTTGTTTTTTATTTTAATTTTATTTTTTAAACTATTAAAACAATTATTTTAATATAATTATATTGCAATTATAAATAATAATTATATTTTTTTTATATTATTAAACGTTTAATTAATTAAATATTTAGTAATATTAAACATTTTAAACTTTTATAGTTTATATATATATAGCTTAATTAACTATTATAATATATAAACTAAAAAAGTAATTAAATTTATTAATTAGTTTATATTTTTAACTTATTTTATTTATTTATTTAATTTATTTTATTTATTTTAAATATAGTTTATTTATTTTTTTAAATATTAATATATTTTATTTTAAATAATAATATATATTTTTAAAAGTAATTATTTTATTACTTTATTAAAATAATAAATATTATTAATAATAAAATTATTTAATATTTTAATTAATTTAGCTTTTAATAATATTATATATATTAAAAATTTGCGGTTTATATATATATAGCTTAATTAACTGTTATAATATATAAGCTAATAAGCTAGCTTATTAGCTAGCTTATATTTTAAATATAGCTTGTTTGTTTAACTATATATTAATTTATTTTATTTTTATTAATTTATTTTTATTATATTAATAAATAGTTTTAAAATATTAATTTTATAATTAATAAAAAAATTAAAAAAATTTATATAAAATATTTTTTATATATAGCAATAGTATTATTATAATAAAATTATAATATTATAAAGTTATTTTAGTTTAATTAATTAAAATAGTTTTATAATATTATAAAAATTATTATTTAATAAATTATATATTATAATTATTTATATTACTATAAATTTAAATAATATATAACTTTAATATAATATAGTGTAAATTTTATAAGTATAGCCTAAAAAACAATTGTTTAAAAAAGTATTTTGCTAAATAGCAAATGTTTACTACTTAATTTTTAAAGTTGTTTTATTTTTATTTATATTAATATAGTTTAAAAAAATATAACTATTTAAAAAAATAATAAAAAATTTTTTTTTAAAAATATTTTATTTTATTAATATAAATATTAATTTTAAATATATAAACTAACTAATTTATAAATTAAAAGTTTTAAAAGCTTAAATTATTAAAAAAGCTTTTTTTAATATATAAGCTTTAATTTTTATTATTATTTTATTTTATTTAACTTAAGTTTTTTTTTTTATTTTAAAACTGCTATATTTTTTTATTTTTAAACTGTTTTTTTAATACTATTAAAGTTTATATTATAAAATAACTCTTTTTTTTTTTTATTTTATTTTGCTGTTTTTTTTAATAGTATAGTTTTTTAGTATGCTATATAAGCATTATTAAATATAAAACTTAGCCTTAAAAATATAACGTTTTAATTTTTTATACTAGCTTTATTATAAGTTAAATAAAACTTTTAAAATATTATTAAAGCAACAATTAATATATTATAGCACCGGTTTTTAGTTTTTTTGTTTTAAGTTAATAAAACTATTATTTAAATTAATGTTTTTTTTAATAATAAAATATTTTAGTTTTTAAATTTTGCATTAAAAAAGGTTTTAGTGCTATAAAAAAAAAAACTAAAAAAAAAAAAATTAATATTTAGTTTTAAAAATAAATATATAATTTATATAAAAAATATTTAAGCTAAAACTAAAGTTGCTATTTTATTTTATAAATATTAGTTTTATTTAAAATATATAAATAAATAGTTATATTAAAAAAGTTTATATTTTATTTATTAAATATTAATAAATAATAAAGCTATAATTTTAGCTAAGCTTTTTTTATTTATTATATTTATAGTTTTAATTAGGTTTTTTTTTTTTGTTATATTATTTTTAGCTTAATTTTTTTTATTTATTATATAACTTTTTATATTTATTATGCTTATATTATTAATTAAATTTTATAATAATTTTTAATAAGCTTTATTTTATATTTTTTAAATAATTTAATTTTATTAATAAAAAAAAGTTTTATATATATTAAAAATAAATTAGTAATAAAACTATATTTTATTTAAAAGCAATAAATATTAATTAGTTTTATTTTTAATAAATTTATTATAAGCTTTTAAATATTTATTAATAAAAAAAGTTATTAATAATATATTATAATAATAAAATAATAGTTAAAATAAATATTTTTTATTATATAATTAAATTAATATTAAAAATTAAATATAAAATTAATGATTTATTATTGCTTAAGCTATTAAAAATTATATAATTATTATATTATATTTAATTATAGCTATATTTATATATATTATTATTTATTATTTAATTTAATTAAGTTTAAAATTTAAATAATTAATTATAAATTTAATAATATTTTAGTATATATTTATAAATATAAATAATTATAAATTAAGCTATATTATTATTTAGTTTTATTATTTATTTTTATTATTTAAACTTTTTTTTTTTTAAAATAAAGTTTATTTTAATTATAAAAAGTTTAAACTAAAAGTTATATAAAATTTATAAATATATATAATTATAATATAAGGAAATATATATAAAAAATAAATAAAAATAAAATATTAATATATAATAAAAAAACTTAATAAATAATATTAATATAAAAAGTAATAAAATAACTTAAAATTATTTAACTTTATAAAATTATATTAATTATATTATTAGTTTTTTATTTAATATTTTTTGCTTTAATTTAATAAATAGTTTTAATATAAACGTTAATAATTTTTTTATAATTTTTAATATAATAAAATTAGTTATTAATATAATTAATTTTAAATTTTAAAATATTAAAACATTTAAAATTAATTATTATTATTTTAAATAATTTATAAAAATTTTAAAAACTTTTAAACGTTATATTAGCTAAAATTAAAAGTTTTTATTTAAAAAATAGTTAAAATAAAAAAATTATTTAAAAAATTATTTATTAAGCTTTTATTAAAAATTTATTTAATATAAATTATATTAAATAAAATATATTTAATTTAATAAAGCTATAAAAAATAATTTTTATTATATTTATATTAGATTTTATGTTTATATAGTTAAAAATTAAAGTAATATTATTAAGCTAACTTAAAATTAATAAATAAAAGCTGCTATTATAAACATTTTTTATAATAAAATAAGCAAAATTAATAAAATTATTATTATAGTTTATATAATACTGCTAATTAATAATAAAATAGCTTATAAATAATAAGGCTTATAGTTTAATAATATATATAAATTATTTTTATTTTGTTTAAATAAGCAATTATATAAATAGTTTTATTAAAAATTTAATTTGTTATAATTATATTATAATAGTTATATTTATAAAATAAAATAGTAAAACTAATTTAATTTTAATAAAAAGCTATTTAAAAAAAAAAAAAAAAATAAATAAAAAAAAAAAAAAAAAAAAAAAAAAAAAAAAAAAAAAAAAAAAAAAAAAAAAAAAAAAAAAAAAACAAAAAAAAAAGCAAAAAATAAATAAATAAATAAAAAAAGACCTTTAAAGCTTAACTATTAATAAATTATTTAACAGCTATAATTGTTTAATTATGTAAAGCTTTTTGGCTTGCTATAGTATTTTGCAAAAAAGTAATAAATAAAAAAAGCAGAAAGCTATAAAAATATTTATTTATTACTTTAATACTTTTTTAATAAATTATAAAATTTTAACTATTATTTTTAAGTTAAAGCAAAAATAATAAGCAATTTATAAAATTATATAGTAATTAGTTAATTATTAGTTATATTTATAATAATAAAAATAAAACTAAAACTAATATATTTAAAATAAAAAGGCATTTTTTTAAAAAAAAAAATTTTATATAAATAATTTATAAATTTAAGCTATAGCTATTTAAATATTTTATTATTTGTAGTTTTATTATAGTTTAGCGGTTTTTTATTAAATAAATTAATATTAATACTATATTTTTAAAAGCTAGCAATAATAAACTTATTTATAAAATATTATTAAAAGCTTTAATAATTAATTAATATAAGTTATTACAAACTTTTATAAATAGTGCTATAGTATGCCTTATTATATAATATATTGCTTACTAAAAAAGCTAAAAATTTTATGTTTTAATTATTAATATTGTTTTTTTTTTTAATTTTTTTATTATATTATTTTTTTTTTTTATTATTTTTTTTTTTTTTTTTTTTAATTAATTAATTATTTATTTTTTATATATTTTTTATTATATTTTATAAAAATTAATATAAAAAATATATATTTTTTAATATTTATAAAAATTTATAAATTAATATAACAGCAATATTTTTAGTATTAAAGCTTTTTTATTTTTTTAAAGTTATTTATTATTTTTAAAAACGTATTATTATTTTTATATATTTATTTAAATTTAAATTTGCTTTTAAATAAATATTATTTTTTTTTAAATATATTAAAATATAATATTACTTTAATAATTAACTTATTTTTAATTTTAAAACTTATAATTATTATTTTATAATAGTTTTACTTTAATAATTAATTTATTTTTAACTTTAAAAATTATAGTTATTACTTTATAATAGTTTTATTTTAATAATTATTTATTTTTTATTTATTTTTTTATAAGCAAAATAAATAGTACTAACCCTAAAAATATTATATAAGCTAAAGCTATAAACCTTAATAAACTACATTATTTTTTTTTTAAAGCAAACAGTATATTTTTACCCGCACTTATAAACCTTAATGGCTTAAATTACCCTTTTATTTTAGCAAATAGTATATTTTTACTTATATTTATAAGCTTTAATAGCCTAAATTGTTTTTTTATTTTAGCAAATAGTACTATATTACTTATATCTATTAGCAAACAAAAAGCTTACTACTTAAAAACTTATAAACATATAAAAAAAAAATTTAGTATTAATTATTATAATTTTAAAAATAATATATATATTAATAAAAAAAAAAATTAAATAAAAAAAACTAAATAAATAATAAAACTTTATTTTTTAGTTTTAACAAATTTAATAAGTTATTATTAAAAAAAAACAAGGTTAAAAATATTATATATATAAAAATATTTAAACTTAACATATATTAAAACATATTAAACTTATTTAAAATAAAATATATAGTTTTATTTAAAATAAAATATATTTAAAAGTTCTTTATTAATAAATTATATAAAAAAAAGTTTATATTTTTAAATAAAGAAATAATTTGCGTTTTTTATATAAACGTATAACCGCGGCCGTAAAACAAAAAAATATTATTTATTCTATATTTAAAAAATTAATATATATTTTATTATAAATACTAAAAAATTATTTTATACAATTTTGCATTATTGTAAAAAGTTGCTAAGCTATATATAAATAATCTTTTTGTAATAAAATATAATAGTAAAACTTATAATTTTTTTAAATTTTAAAATAAAAAATTAAAGTTTATAAATAATTTATTAAAAAGCTTAATAAAAAATTTATATAAAATTAATAAATATGTAGTTAATAAAAACTATATAGCTTATAGCGCTTATATTGGCCTACTGCTATTATAAGCACCGGGGCTTTTAGCAGTTTTTATTAAAGTATTATATTTATTAGCCAAACTATAAAAAAGTGTTAGGTTATTTTTAAAGTATTATTTAAAAGCTAATTTTATATTTATTAAAAATTGTTTAAATTAAATTAAATAAAACTAAATTTTAATAGTTTTTTTGCTTATAGTAGCACTACTATAAACAAACCTTATTATATAAAAAAAACAATAGTAGTGATTATTTAACGCTTTAATAAATGCTTTATTTATATAATATATTATAAGTAGTTTAAAAAAACACGCGCTATAGCTAGTTTAATAGTTAAAATTAAATAAAGTATTATTAGTAATAATAATAAAAGCTATATAATAATTAAACTTTAAACTAGCTACTTATTGCTAAGCTTTATATAAAATTATTTATTAAAAAAAAATATGCGGCTTAAAAAAATATAAATTATTATATTTATTTTAAAAACGTTATAACTACTAAAAATAACTTAAGTAAAAAATAAACATATAAAAGCGCGCTTTATACTATTTATAATTAGTTATACTTTATTATAATATATTTAATAAACAGTTTATTTTATTATATATTATTTTAAACCTGTTTAATAAGCTTATATTTTACTTATTTTTTTTTATATGCTATTTTTTATTTAAAAAAATAAAATATAAATAAAAAAACTTTTTTATTTTATATTAAAATATATTTAGCAAAATAAAAAAAAAATATAATAAATATACTAAAAAGTAAAACTTTAGTAAACCGGACTTAAACGTAATAAAGCTGCTTATTATTATAATACATAATTTAAAACAAAAATATAAAAAAGTTAATATAATTAATATACAAATTATAAACATTATTATTTTAAATAGCTTTAAGCTTTTATATATTTTATTTTAAAAATATTTTTTTTATATATTATTATATAAAAAATATAATTATAAAATTGTTATATTATTTGGTTTAATTAAATATTTTAATTAAAAAAAGTTTAATTTAATTAAAAACTTTAATTAAGCTTTATATATATTAACGTTCAAATTAATAATTATAAATAATATATATTGCAATTATAACTTTAAAAATTTTTTAAAAATTTATACTTATATATTTTTTATACTTTTAAAACATTAATTTTAACTGCTTAAAAAAAGCTGCAGTAAAAATATTTAAAGTTTTAAAAAAAAAAGCTATTAAACAATTTAACTAAAAGCACTAAAAAAACCTATTATTAAGCTTAAACTAATTAAGCGTTAAATTTAGCTAAATTTTAGCTATAAATAAATTAATTTTAAGTAAAAAATTTATAAAGCTATAAAACACTATTATTAAAAGTTTTTTATAAAAAACTTATACTACAATTTTATTATTACTTATTTTTAAAATAAACTAAAGTTTGCTAAAAAATATTAAAATAGCTAAATATAAATAAAATTTAAAACTAAATTTTTATATAAACTAATTTTAAATAAACTATATTAATATATAATTTATAAAACAAATTTTAAATTATAGCAAGCATTAAACTTTTATTTAACGTTTTTTTATAAAAAAAATAGCTTATTTAAATATATTTATAATAACTATAGCAAAACTTTTAAAAACAACTTTATATTTTAAATTTATATTAAATATAACTACTTTAAACAAAATAATAATATAAAATATAATAAATATAATAAAAGCTTTTTTTTTTATATTTATTTAATAATATATAAACATTTCTATAATAATTTTTAAAAAGGACTAAAAAACTATATATATAAATATAAGGGTTGCTTAACTAAATATACTACTTAAAAAAATCTTAATTAGCATAATTAACAGGTTTATAAACTAAAAAACTATATATATAACTATAAAAGTTGTTTAGCTAGATTTGCTACCTAAGGTTTTTTTAATATATATATTTAATAGGTTTATAAACTAAAGGACTATATATATAACTATAAAGGTTGCCTAGCTAGATTTACTACTTAAAGTTAGCTTAATATATATAATTAATAAGTTTATAGACTAAAAAACTATATATGTAACTATAAAAGTTGCCTAGCTAAATATACTACTTAAAAAAATTTTAATTAATATAATTAATAAGTTTATAAACTAAAAAACTATATATATAAGCATAAAGGTTGTTTAGTTAGATTTGCTACTTAAGGTCAGCTTAATATATATAATCAAAAGGTTTATAAACCAAAAAACTATATATATAACTATAAAGGTTGCCTAGCTAGATTTGCTACTTAAAGTCTGCTTAATATATATAATTAAAAAGTTTATAAACTAAAAAACTATATATATAAGCATAAAGGTTGCCTGGCTAGATTTGCTACTTAAAGTCAACTTAATATATATATTTAAAAAGTTTATAAACTAAAAGATTATATATATAACTATAAAGGTTGTTTAGCTAAATTTATTATTTAAAGTTAGTTTAATATATATAATTAAAAAGTTTATAAACTAAAAAACTAATATAATAATTAATTTAATTTTTATTTTTATAATATTATTATATTTAGTTTAAATATAAATATAATTAATTTTGCTTATTTTTTTATTAATTATTTAATATTTATATTGTTTTTAAACATTATTTTATTATATTATATTATTTTTATTTTTAGTTTTAAGCACTTTTAAAATAATATTTTATATTTACGTTTTATTTAATATATATTATTATTATTTGCTAATATGCTTTATAATATAATAAAATATAAGTTATTTAATTAAATTTAATAGCTTTTTAAAATAATATTATAAAATTTAAACCTATAAAATATAGCAAATATTTAATTATTATAACTATAGTTTATTTATTTTTATTATATTAAGCTTGCTTTTATTATATTAAAAGCTAAACTTTTTAGCTAAGCTTGCTATTAAATAGACTTAAAAGTTAAATAGCTGCTTTTAAGCCTAAAAAAACTAGTTATATTTTTTTTTAAGCTAAAAAAACTATAATATTTTAATTATTATACCTAAAAAGTTAAACTTTATTATAAATGCTGCTTTATAAGTAAAAAAGCGGTATAAAGCTTTATAAGCTTTATAAATTTACTTAAAAAAAAACTTTTAACTAATATTAAAATAAAAATATAAGTTAGCTTTTAAATTATTTTTTAATATAGTAATATTTTTATAGAAGCAATAAAAATAAAAGTTTTAATATAAATATTAGTTATATATTTATTAAATAAACAAATTATAAAAACTTTTATTGTTTTAAAATAGCTATAATAATAAATAGTTTAAAATTAATAAAGCATATAAAAAAAAAATATTTAAAAGTTATATTATAACTAAAATATATTATTAATAATTAAAATATAATAAACAATTATTATTATTTAAAAAAACTATTAAAATATAAAGCATATTATAGCTTAAAAAAAGTTATTATTAAATATAAAGTTTTTAATAATACTAATTATTTAATTATAAATTATATAGTTATAAAAATGCTAAAGCTGCTTTAAAAATTAATAAATTAAAACTAATTTATAACAAAATAAGCTTTTTAAAAAATATTAAAAATTTATATTAACTTATACTTTAATTTATAAAAGTTTTAATAAATACTTTTTTAATTTAAAATATAATAAAATATACAAAGTTATTTTTTAAAAATTTTTTTTATTTTTATTTAAAACTTAAAACTTAAATTATATAAAATTGCTATAATTAATTATTACTAAAAAATGCACTAATATTTCCTATAAATACTATTAATTCTATACCTCCGCAAAACTACTATAGTTAAGCTTAATTCCAGTGCTTCTTTAACTTTACTTTTTAGTTACTATTATAGTTAAGCTTAATTTCCAAAAACAACCTATAATACATTTTTGCTATATACTTAAAGCTATACCTATATAACATAAGCGTACTAAAATCTACTATTTGTCGCTTTTTTTGTTACTATTGCTATTGCTATTGCTATTGCTATTATTGCTATCTTTGCTTCCTTTAAAACCTTTTTGCTTATATAATCGCAATAAAAAACACGTGCTAGTATTACTTTTTTTATTAGTTCCTAATTAATAACCCGTTAAATATGCTAAAAACGCTTATTTTAAAGTACGCTTTAATAATATTACTAAATTTTATAAAATAGCTAAACATATTTTTAAATTTAATATTTAATATATAGTTCAGCTAGTTAACTTAATTTTATTTATTACTAAAAAATATAGCTTTTAAATATATATAAAAAGTTCTATTAAATATTTATAGTTATAAATATTTAAATATTAATATAATCGGTTTATAAAACTATTATAAGTAAGCTTTAATTTTTAGCTTAAAAGTTTTAAAGTTTATTAATAGTTTATTTAAATATATTAAAAGCTACTATAGTTAAAAGCTTATTAATCGTTATTATAAGCTTACCAGTTTTTATAGTTTAAGGTCTACTAGTTTTTATAATTAAAAGTCTGCCAGTTTTTATAATTAAAAATCTTTTAATAAAAAAATAAACATTATTATTATAAAAAAAGTTTTATATATGTAGCAGCAGTATTAATAATAGTAATATTAGTAAAACCTTTTGTAAAATAGGTTTTTTAAAGTAGTACTCCTTAATACAGGTTAGTTAGCTATTATAGAGTATTTTAATTATATATATATATTTAACGGCGAACAGCAGACAGCAAACAATAAACGGCAGCTATAATTAAAGCTTAAAACTTCTATAATTACAAGCTAAAAATTTTCTATTAAAAAGTTTATAAAATATTTTAAAAACTTTATAAAACATAGATTTAGTTATTTAAATCAACTTTTTCTATTTATATTATAGCTAAAAACTTAAAACGTTTTTAAATTCTGCAAACCTGTTTTTAAATAGCAGTTTAATAAATTTATTAGCAATTTATTTATATATAAATATTTATTTAAATTTAATATTTTTTTATATTATAGCTTTTTTATAAAAAGCTTATTAAATAAAAATATGCTTTATTTTATTATAAAATTAAAAGTTTTTTATTATAATTATTATATTTTAATTATTATTATAAATAATTGTTGTTAAAAGTTTATTTTTATTAACGTTTAATTTAATTAGCAGCTTTTAAAACTAAATAATTTTTTTAATAGTTTAAGTTTGTTTTATTATTTTAAATTTATAAAAAAAAAATATTATAATCCGCTATTTTTTAAAGCTTTAATTAATAGTACTACTGCTAATATTAAAAATATAGCCTGTAGTTAAACACTTAGTTTATATATAGCCGGCCTAATTAATATTAGTTTATTTTATAAATTAAGCTAGTTCACCTTTATAGCACAGTTTATAGTCAATTATTTTATAGAAATATTGCAAAACATGTTATATAACGTTAATATAAGCTATAGTACCCTTAAAAGGCCTTTTTTAAAAGTTTTATAATAATACTAGTCTAAACAAGTAGAATTTATAAAGAAAGTACAAAGCACAATATATATTTAATACCCTTTATAGCTATTGCTAAATCTTTTTTTATAACTTTTATAACATTAATATATTATTTTAAGTTATTATAAGTTTTTTATATACCTGCTTAAGTAAAAAATAGCATAAGCTATATTTAGTTTAGTGCTTAATATAATATATATTAGCCCTAGCTAAAGTATAAAGTACGGTTCTAGCGGTTATATATAATCAACATACCAAGGTAAAACAAACAAAGGCCAAGATCTTGCATTTTAAAGCATACAAATAAGGCGGCTTTAATTTTGCTAATTTTTTTTTTAAAATAAAAAGCCTTACAATTAATAAATTATTAATATATATTATAATATATATATAGCTTTTAGCAAATATATTAATATTAAAATTTAATAGTTTAAAACCTAGTATAACTAAAAATTTAGCTAAAATTTTATATTATATTTTTAATATTTGCTTTAAGCTATATAATGCTTTATTAAGCTTGCAATATTTTTTTAAATAGTTTTTATTTTTAAAACTAAAAAGTTATTATATATATATATTTTTTTTAATTAAGCTATATAAAAACGCAGTTTTAATATTTATTTATTTAATTTTTAAGTTTAAAACAGCAGTAATAGCAAAAATAGCTTTATAGCTTATTTATAAGTTTATACTATAAAAATAATTTAAATATTTTTTTAGCTATTTTTTAGCGCTATTATTTATTAATTATTAATAATAATAATAACTTTTAATATTTTTTAATAATTATTTTTTTTAGTTTAATTATTTTTTTTTTAATATTGCTTTTTTTTTTTTTAATAAAAACGTAAAAATACTTTTTAATAAAATATATATTATTTATTTTAAATATTATTTAGTTATTTAATTTTAATATAATATATAAGTAAATTTTATTACTTTTATATTTTAATATTTAAATTTTAATAATTTTAAGTTTAAATATACTAAATTTTTTATTAAGCTTATAATTACTTAAAATTTTTACTATTTTTATATAAATAAAATTTAACTTTTTATTATATTATATTTTATAAAGCATATATTTTTTTAGCTTATAAATTCGCTTATTTATAATATATACTATAGTTTAAATAAATATAAGCTAATATTTTAATAAAATATTAGTTTTTTTAGTTTTTATAATTATATTTTAAACTATATTTTTTAATATATATATTATTTATTTAATAACTTTATTTTATTTATATTATATTATAACAAAATATTTAATAATTATATTTTTTTAAATATAAAAAAATATAAACTTTTTATTTAAATATAAACTAAGCTTATTTATTATAATAAAGCAGCAATAATATTTAAATTTTTTTTATTTTTAAAATAAATTTTTAAATGTTTTAAACTATAAACTTAGCTTTTTTAAAAATATAACAAATATTTTAATAAAATATTCCTTTTTAAAATATTTTGTTTTTAAAGTACTAATTATAGTTTTAAAAAAATATAAAAATATTTTATTTTTTTTAAATAACTTTTAAAGCTATTTTTTTAAAGCAAAAAAAAATAGCTAAAAAGTTATAAATAAATAGCAATATATATATTTTATATTTAAAACAGTTAAATAAACAATAATAAGTTTTATTTATTAAATATACTAGTTGCTTTAACGCTTTAATTTATAAATAAATTTTTTTAAATTAAATATTTTTTTTTTTTTTTTTTTTTTTTTTTTTTAAATATTATTTAACTTTTATAAATAACTTTTAAAACTAATTAGTTAGCAGCTATTAACTAATAAGCCGTTATAAAATATAACTTTTTTTATTATTTATAAATAGCTTTTATTGCTTTAAATTTTAAAACCGCGCGTTAATAAAAGTAATACTATTAACTATTTAATTATAAATATATTGCTGCTATACTGCTTTAAAATATTTACTAATTTTAAAATAAAAACTATTACTATTACCCCCGCTATTACTACTACTATAACTATGTTATAAGTTTTATACAGCTTTTTAGCCTTAGTACTATAAAAAAGCTAATTATATAATATTTGCATAATTTTATACTACTGCTGCCTGGCAGCTTTTGCGGCCTGGGGTGGCGGCAACCCGGCCCAGCCCAAGTGCTAAGATACTAATAATAAATACTTTATACTATTAAATTGCTAGTGGGTTGCAACATATATATATATTATTAATAATTAGTAGCAGCTAGCACTAAATACAGCTGTTATAAAACTAACTTTAAATTTTATATTTAAATTAATATAATTTATGCTCCTTTTTGCTATAGCTGCTTTATAGCTAATTATTAATAGTTTACTAGCGCTTTAAAGTTTTGCGGTATTAAACTGGCGTACTTTATTACTAAAGCTACTAATAATAAACCTTCCGCGGTTAATATTTATTTATTAATATAATTGTTACTTTTTAGCAGTATACTAATACTATATAAGCTATTAAAGCTGTATAATTATTTGTCCGCTAGGCTTTATAAGCTAAAAAAAATAAAGCGATTTTTTTTATTATAGCTACTGTTGCAGCTAAAGCTAAGGTTATTATAAAACAGCAAAAATATAAGCTTTTAATTTTAAAACGTACTATTACTGCTATTAAACAAACTATTATTATTACCGCTTAAATATATACTTTTGCAAGCAAAATTTAAAACATAATAGTAAGCTTTAATAAAATATATATAATTATTATATATATTTTATATTATTAAGTTAAAGCTAAATAATTATTAATTATATTATAATATAAAAATGCTTTTAAAGCTATATTTTTAAAAAAAAATATTATAAATAAAAAAAAATAAAAAAAAAAAAAAAAATAAAAATAAAAAGTAAAAAAAGTATTACTAAGTTATTTTTGCTTTTTTTTTGCTTTTTAAATAATAATAAATTAAAACTTAGCTTTAATAGTTTTTAATTTATTTTTATATTTTTTTTTAGTACTAGCGTTAATATTTTGTTTTATAATTTATAAATTGTTTTTGCTACTATAGCCCTTTTATTTAATTAAATACTACTTTTTTAATAAAAATTTTTTGTAAGCAAAAATCTTTTTTATTATAAAAATATTATTTTTTTAAAACGTTATTAGCTTTTATAAAAATAATAGCAACTTTTTAGTACGGTACTTATATAGCTTTAAAAAACTAATAAAAAAAACATTATATATTTAGTAAATAAAAAGTAATTTTAGTTTATAAACTATTAAACAGTCATTTATTGCTTTAATAATTTTAAAAAGGCCTAAGTATTTATTAGCTAACTTGCTGCTTAGTTTTTATTAATTAATATTTTTTATAGTAAACCTTAAACAAATAAAGTTATTATTTTTAGTTGTACTATTGCATATAAGCTTTATTGCTGCTATATAATAGTTAGGCAACCTTTTAATAACTTTATTTAATAAAAGCAACTTTAGTTATAATATTTTAGAAGTTATATTTTAGCAAGCTTATAGGTTGATTAAAAGGACTTTATAATATATAGCTAAATAAAACTTTAGCTAAAGCTTTATTATAGGCTAAATATATTAAAATATTATATGCTTATTTTGCCATAAGTAGTTTTTTTGCCCAGTCGCCCTATTTAAAGCTATAATAAATCTGCAAATAATATTTTATTAATTAATTTATTTGCTTTATTTAGCCGTTAGTTTAAAGGTAGAACGCCGTACTAAATCTCCTTTTAACTACTAAGCAATAGTATAATATAGCTTAAAAATAGCTTATAAATAAGGACCCCCTATTAAAAACAATCTTTTTAAATAGGCTAAAATATAAAAACATTTAGCTAAATAGTAAGTTTATTAGTTCTTTTGCTGTTAAAATAGTTATAATAAATATATAAACTATATATTTAAATAACTGGTTAACTATTACTAGAACACTATTATACTTTTTGCTGGACTAAATAGTAAAAAGTAGTAGTTTTATAACAAAGTTATAGAATATTTTTTTAAAAAGCGCTTGTAATATAGATAAAAAAGCTAACTTATTAAAGGGTTAATATATATACGCTTTAGTACGTTAATATATTATACAGCTATTTATATATTTTTTAATAATTTTTTATAAGCTTTTTTAGTAGTAATTAGTAGCTAATTTTTTAGTAGTTTTTAAGACCTTTTAATGCTTTAATATAAAGGCGTTATAACAGCTTTTTAATAGTTTTTTTATAAAAACATTTTATAAAAAAATATAAATATGCTTTTTATGTTTTAATAGCTTATTATTTTTAAATAACTGCTATAATAGCTTAATTTTAAAAAATTTAATATATTGCTGCTTTTATATTTTAAAAATAATAAATTTATTAACTTATTATAATTTATAAATTATATTTTTTAATAATTTATTTAAGTTTTATATAACTATTATTACTATTAAAAATAATTTTAAAAATTGCAATTAACTATTTATTTTTTTAGTAAGTTTAATATAATAATTTTTTTTTATATTGCTTTATATATTTTTAGGCTTAAAGTTAATAGTAGTATTTTATACTTTTATTTTTGGCTAGCTGCTATTTAGCAGTTTTTTAGTAGCAAACTTATGCTTAATTTTTAAAGCGAAATTTTTTAAAATAGTAGCTTATTAAAAAAAAATGGCATTTTTAAAGTAATTAATTTTTTAATAGCTATTAAACGGCTTATAATTATAAAATATATTGCTTAATAATTACAATTTTTTTAGCTTTATTTTTAAACCTTTAAAGTAAAACTTTTTTAAAAATTAAAAAATTAGGCCTTTATAGGCCTGCTGTTTGGTTTTTTTATTAAAATA
Source organism: Xylaria sp. Z21 (assembly GCA_037356095.1). Lineage (NCBI taxonomy): Eukaryota > Fungi > Ascomycota > Sordariomycetes > Xylariales > Xylariaceae > Xylaria > Xylaria sp. Z21. The sequence continues at coordinate 114,664 of JBAWJX010000069.1, read as the reverse complement.
ATTAGGCTTATAAAATAGCTTATTTACAAGGTTTTATTTTTTTAAACAATATTTTATTTTAAAATTAAACTCTATTAGTAGTTATAGTTAAAAAGCTTGCTTTATATTTAATTAAAGCTTAATAATAAAATAACTATAGTTTAAATAGTTAGTTAATATTAAAATTTAGTACTATAAATAATATAAATAATATTTTTATTACAAAAAAATATATATTATAGCTAATAATTTAGCATTAAATATATAATAACGGAGCTTTGCTTTTTAAAGCTTTTTTAAATAATAGGTTAAAAAATATTAACAATTTTTATAAAGCTGCAAAATAGTAGCTTTTAATATAAAACTAAAAATATTTATTTTAATTTAAATAAGCAGTATAAAGTTAAAATAACGCAATATAAAGGCCTTAATAAATATTAGTTATAGCTTTTTAAATATATTTAATTTTTTAATATTTAGGTTAAATGTAGGTTATTGCTAGCCCTATAGTTAATTAATAAAAGGTGCTATAACTTTAGTATAATTATATATAAATTGCCTATAAAACTTAGTAAACTTTAAAAATATTTAAATATTATAGATACTATAAAGGACTGGCTATTTTTTAATAGTTGCTATTTTATTTTTATTTATATAAATATTTTTTAAAATAATTATAAAACTAAAAAATAATATTTTATTAATAAATTAATTATATTTATTTGTATTAATATATAAGCCCTATTTTTATAGTTTAATAAAAATATAGTGTATTTTTTTTAAGTAAATTTTTTTATTTTTGTTATAAATAATAATATTATTTAAATAAATAATATAAAAATTATTTATTAATTTTGCTAAAGTATAATTAATATATTATTAAAAGGTTATAAATATATTAATAAGTTTAAAAAATATAACTAAATATTTGAAATGTTTATATTTAATATAAAAAGCAAATTTTTATTTGTTTTTTTTATAGATATATAGCTAATAGTAAGCATTTTTTAAGTTAAGTTTTATATATATTTTTATTATAGCCAGCCTATTTAAAATCTAGGGGTGCGGTCCTTTTTAGTAATCTTATTTAGTTTTTTATAGTCGATATAAAGCTATAGCTTGCCTTTTACCTTTGGTATAAAAAGAATAAAAGTACTTAATAAACTACTAAAAAGCTTTATTTACTTTTAAGCTAGTGCTTTTTAAATATAATTTTGCAGTATTAACTGTTTTTTTTTATTTAAAAAGTATATAAAGCTAAAAAAAAAAACTTAGTTTTTTTTTAAATTAATAGCATATTTTAAATAATAATATTTAAAAAAAAGTTTTGCTTTATTAAGGTTTTTTAGGTTTTAAAACTTTTATAGCTTAAATAATATAAGCTTTTTAAAATAAGTTTTTTTTAACTAAATAAAAATAATTATATAGCTTAATACAAAAGTTATATTTAATTTAACTTTTTATATAGCTTTTTTATATTTTTTATAAAAAACAATAAAAATAAGGTTTTTTTTATATAAACAGTATATTTAAGTAATAATTATTTAATTTAAATTAAAATTAGCTTTTTTTTTTTATAAAATATTTAATATTATATTATATTATTAATTAATAAACAATTTAAAATATATTATTATTTGCTTGCTAGTTTTAAAGCTATTTTTTATTTTAATAAATATATTTATTTAATTATTTAAATATTTATAATTTAGAACTTTTTTTACTACTTAATTATTATTAACTATTTTTATTTAAATAGTTTTTAAAAATACTTTTTTTTAAAAAAAATTATAATTTATACTACTATTTATTAGTTTTTTTAAAATAATTTATTTTTTATTACTTTATAATTTTATTTTTGCTTTAAAGCAATTTAATAAAGCTAGGCTTTTTTATTAATTTTTGCTAGTTTAAATAAATTAACTATTATATTAACTTATAAACAAATTATTAAATAATATAATATAACTTTTAAAGCAATTTAAAGCTTAATGTTTTAATTTATTATATTATTAATATTTAGCTTTATTTAAATAATTAAATAAAATATAGCTTAATTTTTTATAGTTATAATAAATAACTTTAGTTTTTAAGTTTGCTATAAATATAAAAAAAGTTTTTATTATATTTATAGCCTTAAGTCTACTGCTACCTTAAAGTAAAACAAACTTATAATTTATATTATAATTAATACTTTATTAAATAGTTTTAAATAATAACTTAGCTTTTTAAGCGGCTATAATAAAAACGTTATATATTTTTAAAACTATTTTTTATAAAATCCTGTTTTTAAAGTTATTATTAAAGCTAGCAAATAAATATATAGCCTATGTTTTATTAAAAATATAGTTAAAATTTTTAGCTTTTATTTTTTTATATTTTTTAAAATAAGCAGCAAATAGCTTGTTATCCTTTTAGCTTACTTTAGCAAGCCTAAAAGCAATAAAAAATGTTTTTTATAGTAGTATTATTTTTAGCAAAAATTAAGTAAATTAATTCAGCCCGGTCAGTTAATTTATTTAATTTAGTTAGGTTAATTAAATCAATTAGGTTAGTTAGGTCAGTTAATTTGGTTAAATTAATTAATTTAATCAGGTTAATTAATTTAATTAAGTCAATTAGGTTAATTAAGTTAATTAACTCAGTTAGGTTAACTAAAGCACTTTTACGTAATATTTTAAGTTAGTAACAAGTTATACAACTACTATTAATCTATTGCTTTATATATATAGTAATATTTTATATGCTAAATGCGAACAAGGTTATTTAATCCCTTGTTATACGCCACTGAACCAAAAGGTTCAGGTTTAATATAATTAATTTAGTTAAGTCAGTTAATTCAGTTAAGTTAGTCAATCTAGTTAAGTCAGTTAATTTAGTTCAGTTGGGTCAGTTAATTCAGTTTGGTTAAGTCAGTTAATTTAGCTTAGTTAGGTCAGTTAATTTAGCTCGGTCAGGTTAAATCAATCAGGTCAGTTAAGTTAATTAGGTCAATGAGGTTAATTAGGTCAGTCAGGTCAATCAGGTTGGTTAGGTCAGTTAGGTTGGTCAGGTCAATTAATTTAACTACTTAAAAAACTTACCCTGGAAAACTTACCCTAGAGCATTTACCCTGGAAGACCTACCCTAGAAGATCTACCCTAGAAAACTTACCTTAGAAGATTTACCCTAGAAAACCTACCCTGGAAAACCTACCCTAGAAGACTTACCCTAGAAGACTTACCCTAGAAGATTTACCCTAGAAGACCTACCCTGGAAGACCTACCCTAGAAGACCTACCCTGGAAGACTTACCCTGGAAAACTTACCCTGGAAGACTTACCCTGGAAGACTTACCCTGGAGGACTTACTTTAGAAAACTTACCTTAGAGGACCTACCCTGGAGGACTTACCCTGGAAGTAGGTTTAAAAGAGGTTATATAACTATTTTTAGCTTACTTTGCCAGCTAACCTCTTTATTATAACTATTATAACTTTATAAAAAATATAACTATTTAAATATATTTAGTATTAATAAATATATAATTAAACATATTATTAATTAATATTAATTATACTAATATATAATATATTGTTATTAAAAAAAACAAGTTATAAAATTAGTATTCCTATTTAACGGGCAGACTTTTTCTATAGTGCTAAACTTTATAAAAAAAACCCCTAGAAAAAGTTTAGGTTTAATAGTTTAAAAGGGGTATAATAATAAATTAATAATAGGTTAATAAGTACGTAGCTCTAGGTTAATAAGTATGCAACTCCAGGTTAATAAATACAAATTTTATATAAAAAATAAATTAAAAATTTTTTTTAAATTAAAATGCTTAAGCTTTTAAAAACTTACTAAAAATTTAGTTTTATAAATTATATTAGCAGGTTTTTTATACAAATTTTTTTTTAAAAATTAACTTTTTATATAAAAAGCTTTTAACCTACGTTTTAAACCTAAATAAAATTAATAAATATATAAAAAAGCGAACTATTTTAAATAGTGGCATGCCTCCCCGTTAGCAATAGCAAGCTTTAACGGGCTTTAGTAAGTTGTTTCTATGGGTTTAATAAGCTTAGTAAGTTATTTTTTATGGGTTTAATAGGTTTAGTAAGCTTATAGGTATACTACTATTGCTATAAGAAATCTTAAGTAATATTTATTGCGGCTGTTAATAAGTAAAACACCTATTATTATTGCTTTTAGGTATGCTATATTGCAAGATATATATATTTAAGCTTTTATACTTTAACTTATTTAAATAAATACCCTATATATAGTATTACCTTTATACCTTAAAATATTTAAATAAATACTTTATATTATAGTACTGCTTTTATACTTTAATATATTTAAGTTTTATTAATTTTTTATTTTAATATAGCACTTATATAAGCTTAATAAATATAACCCCTTTAGCTATTTAAAATATATAATAACTATTAAGCATATTTTTTATTTTGTTAGCTCTATAAAAACAATAAGCTATATTAAATAATAGCATATTTTGCTACCCAAGTTTTAATAAGCTATAAAAATTTTAATACTTATTAACTACTATTATTAAGTATGCTATATTACAAAATATAACATTTAAGCTTTTATATATTTTAAATTAAAATACTTAAGTTTTATTTAATTTTTTATTTATAAAATATTTATTTAGTTTGCTTATCTTTTTAAAACTTAAAATATTTTATTATTAATCGAGCTAAACAAATATTACCCCTCTTAAAATTGTTTATTTATTACGCTTATTATTTAAAATATATAATAACCGTTAAGGCGTATTTCTCGTTTTAGCAACACTATATAAAAAAGCCAGATCTGTTAAATTAGCAGGAGTTTTAGCCAGATTAATATCTAAAGATCTTTATCAGTCTTATAAATACTTAGGCTTTATTTAGTGGGTTTGGTTATATTGGGCATGTGCCTAGTTCTACTAAATCTCTGGGTGATTCCAGGGCTTACATACGCTAGGTTTGTTGCATATTAAATGACTCCAAGGGGTATATATAGGTTAAATAGAATAACTTTAAGCCAATGATAAATATAGGTAGTTAAAGACTGAGGCGCTGAAATCTAGTAAGTAAATAATTTGCGCGTCAAAGCGTTAGTGTGGCAGGCCTGCAAATTATATAGAGTTAGGTAGCTTTAACTGCTCCTTAGGACCGGTATGCCTTTAAAGCATCTGTTAAAACTTTAACTTTTTATAGAAATAATAGCTTTATTTTAGCTATAAACTATTATTTCTTTTAATAAAGATTAAAAAGCTTGCTTTATTTAGTTTATTTACAAAAAAGCCTGCTTATAAAATATTTTATATATTTATAATTATATTAAAACAAAAAAATAAATTATTAAATTTTATATTTATAATAAATTATATTTATAAAAAACTACTAAAACTTATAACTAATTATTAATTTTATAAAAAGTATATTATATAATATAACTATAATAGTTTACTTTAACTATTACAACGGTTTAAAGTAAAAAGGCTATAATATTTATATATTTGTTAGTCCTTTAAAATAAAATATAATATAACTTTTTTAGCAGTAGAGGTTTATAAGCTATAAATTTATAAGTTATATATTTTTTTTTTATATAATAAAAGCTATATAAAAAAAGTTAGGCTTTAAATCAGCCTATTATTTTATTAGCGGCTGGTAGCTGCTATAAAAAAACAAACTACAAAAAAAATTAAGTTATAATATATATATATATATATAAGCTAAATATAAATAATATTTTAAATAAAAGTTTAAAAAAGCAAACAAATTAGCTAAACATAAATAATATATTAAATAAAAGCTTATATTAAAAACTAGAGGCAAAAATACTTATAATTTATATGCTATATTATTATATATATAAAAAAAGCTTTTTTAACCTTTTAATGTTTTATAAAACTTAAACTTTTAAATAATTAACAAAATTACTATATATTTACTTTAATAGCTTAAAAAATAAAAGCTTAAAAAAATAAACAAACTAGTTAAACGTAAATAATATACTAAATAAAAGTTTAAAAAAGCAAACTATTAAAATTAGTTTAGCAGTTGTTATACTACTTTAAAGTAAATTTTTACTCTAGGGTAGATTTTTACTCTAAAATAAATGGAGCTTTACTTTAAAATAAATTTTCATTTTAAAGTAAATTTTTGCTTTAAGGTAAATAAAGCTATTATATGCTACAGCGCTACAATATAAAACTCCTAACTTTAAAAGCAGCTAAACCTTTTTATTAACCTTTTATTTAAAACATATTAAGTTATACAAAGCTTATTAACAAAAGGTCTGCTCACTTAATTAGTAAGCGTTTTAAAAAAGCAATAAATATTATCCCTTAAGCAAAAATAAACAAGCCTAAAAGTTTATAAATAAGGCAGGAATTCCTAACTAAAAAAAAAGAAAACTATAGACTTTAAAACCCTTTAATCAGCTCTTATTACAAAAGCTTTGCTTTAAAGTAAGTAAAGCTTTACTTTAAAATAAATAAAATTTTATTTTAAAATAAATAAAGCTTTACTTTAAAATAAACTTTGTTTTAAAATAAATAAAGCTTTATTTTAAAATAAATAAAGCTTTATTTTAAAGTAAATCTTTATTTTAAAATAAATTTTCGTTTTAAAGTAAATAGAGTTTTATTTTAAAGTAAACTTTACTTTAAAATAGATTTTTATTTTAAAATAAATAAAATTTTACTTTAAAGTAAATAGAGTTTTACTTTAAAGTAAATAAAGCTTTATTTTAAAATAAATATATTATATAAAAGCTTAAAAAAGCAGGCGAACTAGCTAGGCGCAAGTAATATATTATATAAAAGCTTAAAAAAGCAAGCGAACTAGTTAAGCACTAATAATAAGAAAATAAAAGCTTAAAAAAGTAAGTAAGCTAGTTAAGCATAAGTAATATATTACATAAAAGCTTAAAAAAGCAAGCGAACTAGCTAACTTTAAATATATGTTTAATATATTATTTTAAAATAAAATTTATTTTAAAATAAATTATATAAAAGCTTAAAAAAGCAAGCAAATTAATTAAATATAAATAATAAATAAATAAAAGCTTATATAAAAGCTTAAAAAAACAGGCGAACTAACTAAACGCAGGTAATAAGTAAATAAAAGCTCAAAGAAGCAAGCAAACTAGCTAAGCGCAAAAGCGCAAATAATAAATAAATAAAAGCTTAAAAAAGTAAGCGAACCAAATATACACAAATAATATACTACATAAAAGTTCAAAAAAACAGTCAAACTAGCTAACTTTAAGCATATGCTTAATATATACTAAGTATATATATATACTTTAAAAATAAACTCTTAAAACAAAGTTTTATAAATATTATTTTATTTTAAATAAAAAATTATTATATTTTGCACTAAATATATTATATAGCTTATGTACTATAATAGTAAACATAGTTATTAATAGCTACTATAATATAAACTTAAAAGCTTATATAATACTAAATTAAATAGTTAAGCAGTTAAACAATTAAATAGTTGAGCGGTTAAACAGTTAAATAGTTGAACAGTTAAACAATTAAATAGTTTAATAGTTAAATAGTTGAATAATCAAACAGTCGAATAATTAAATAATTAAATAGTTAAATAAAGCTTAAAAGCTTGCTAAAATATTTAAGAAGGCCTGGCCTTTTTAAATAAAATAGCTTAAAATTTAAATATAAAACATTTTAATTTTTACTATATTAAAATAGCAGCTAGCTATACTAATAATAGTATTAAAGCTTTTTATTTTAGTAATAGCTTAGTTTAGCACTATATAATATTATATATAATATAAATAGAACATTTTTATTTTATATAAAATAAAAAATATTTTATAATATTACTTATATTGCTTTAGCTTATTTAATATAATATATAAAAACATATAATATAAATAATATATAAAAATAGTTTTTTTTTTATTTTTATAGTTTAACTTTTGTTTATTTTTAAAGCTTTTTTTTTATAAGCTTATAAAAAGGCTAAAGATTTTATATAACTAAATAAGCCATATTTATTACTCTAGCTAATAAAAATAGCTAAAATAAATGTTTATATAATATAAAATGCTATAATTTTTAAAACAGTATATTATATTTTAGCTAAAAAAAGTGGCTAAAGTAAATATTTATATAATATAAAATATTATATAATAGTTTATTAAAATAATTAATAAGTTTATAGCTAAAATATAATTAATAAAAATAATTATAATAAAATAAAACAAAAATATTAATTAAAAAAAAATAAAATAAAAAAAAAAAAAAAGTTTAAGCAAGCTGTTATACTATATAAATATAATTTAAATTAATTTTATATATTTTATTTAATTATAATAATTTAAATATTTATAGCAAACAAAAAATTTTATATTATATTATAATTAATTATTTTATTGTTTTTTTTTATAAAAAGCAGTAAGCAATAGTTTATTATATAAATTAATATTTATAAAAAAAAACAAAAAACTAAAAATTAAATATTAACTATTATATAATAATTTTATATAATTAATTAAATATAAAGTTTAAAGCTATATTTAATATTTTTTTTTTTTATTTTTTTTTTAAACTTTTATTTTTATTAAGCTATTTAGCTTTAATTAATATTATAACTTTTTAATATTATTTTTAAATTTTAAACTTATTATTTTGTTTTTAATATTTTAATATAACTTTAAATATATTTGCTAACATTTTAGTTTTTAAAGCAGTTAATATTATTTATATTATTAACTAAATTAATATTATTTATATATTAATATATTGCTAAATTATTTATTAATACTAAGCTTATTTTATTAATTTATAATAAACTTAAAAAAAATTTTTTTTATAAAACAATTTTTTTAAATTAATAAAATATATATTTTAGTTTTTTAAAACTTATAATAATTAAAGCTTAATATATTTAATAGTTTATATTTTTAAAAGTTTAACTAAAAAAAAATATATTTTAAATAAATTAAAAAATAATATTAGTTTAAATATAATAAAATTTTATATATTTATAAATATTTTAGTTTTATATATAAATGTAAAATTTTTTACTTTTTTTGTATATTTAATTATAACAATTGTTTGCAACTTTTTTAAATAAGATAGCATAATATTAATTATTAGTAAATAAAACAAAAAAGTAAAAACTAAAACTTAAAACATGTATTATAAAAGGCTAGCATTAATAAAAAATATTAATAATATAATTACTATTAATATAATATATACATATATATATATATATATATATATATATATATATATATATATAAACTTATATGTTTATATATATATGTACGTATATATATATGTGCGTATATATATGTATATATATGTACAAACTTATATAGATATATATATAAACTTATAAAACACTGTTTTACGAGTGCAGGTATGGCCAAAATAGGAAATCGTGGACAGTGACACCCTGCGGACACGTGTTCGGATACGCCGATCTACAATCTTGGTTGGCGCCGGGTGCGGGAGCAGATTGTCCACAGTGTCGGTTTGCCCTGCGGCATAGGAGGTGTGGACATAACTTTGTACCGCAAGAAATTCAGCCGGATGCTAACATTTACACGGTCATCTTAGAAACCATCGTTGGCCCGGAGGGGCTCCCGCCCCTTTGCCGGAATTGCCAAAACGGACAAAGCAGGTCTCAAAATCCAGCGCCTCGGCCGGACCAGGATGATCTAGAGCCATGGTCGCGGGGCTATCGCCCCAACTGGAGGGAACTTCCTCCCTTGGTAGCACCGTACCATAGGTAGATAACTGGCAGGCAGAGTTAACCCATATAATTCCCTATAGTGAAAGAAAAAAAAAAAAACTTTGATTATTAAATACTGATTTCTTAAGCACTGCTCCTATAATTATAACGTAAGAATGTAGCCTTCTGTGAGGATCTGATTCACCTATCCTCTAGTATTAATGTAATTAATCCTGGCAATGATGCTCTCCTATCTTGTAAACAGCGTGAAGTAATGCCCACGCCTTCGTTACCAATGTGCCTGTCATAGACCATGTAGTAAACAAGTCAGTTTATGCCCTGCTTTAGACCAGTTGTTGTCATATTATGTACCCAATTCCGCGATATTATCGCCGGCACGAACAAACAATCTGGATAATCCCTCCCAAATGTAGACTTAGCTTAGCATAGTCCAGCCCAATCTAGCCCGGCGAAACGTTAACTCATCTCCCCCAACCTCAAAAACTAGCCGTAGCGGCGCTCGAACGCCGCGAGCTGCGGCTAAACTTCTAGTCATTATGCCACATAGCCAGCGCCGACGCCACCGCCATAACAGCCCACCTCTGTCCGAGACTGCCGTCAGCGCCGGACCCGAGGAAGCGGAAGCGCATGCATTTAGAGCCGAACGAGCGGCCGAGGCCAGCGGGCGCCCAGACGGCGACGATTTCCCTGCCGTCGCTACTGGTGCCGACCCTGCTGATGTATCTCTTGGGCGGATACAGCGGCGGAAACGTGGTGTGCCGCAGCGCGGCGCGCGCGACGGTGATCGACGGCAACGTCATGCGGACCAGCTTCCACCCGTCGTCTCTGCTCCCGCCCAGAGACTCGACCTCGGGGCCGTAGCTGTGCCGCCACTCGAACGCCTCGATCTGCTGCCGCCCGCCGGGCGACGCCGGCGTCGTGATCGAGAATCTGCAGCGGCTCCTACTGCTGCCGAGGGAGACCGTCTCGGACATGGCTAGTGCTGTGGAGAATGCGTTTGCGGGCGGCGAGATGGAGATTGTTGCTGTGCGTCGGGGCGAGCTGCTGTAGGTTATGGAGGCGAGGGCTGGTGCTGGGGGATGTTAGTTTTGGGCTAGACCATCACGGCCTACACTACACACACACACATGTACATGGAAAGAGAGATGTATATAGGAAAGGGGGTCAGGGGGGGATGGAAATAACGTACTATCGGGCGACAGGCTACTGTGCAATCTCAAATCCATGGGGGAGGAAAGGCCCGTCGAGATGTTGTACAAGGGGCGGACCCTACTCTCGCCAATGAAGTAGCCTCTTGGAGTGCCCGGCGGATTTTGTTGGTAGTACACCCCGAAAGCCGTCGGGAACAAGGGCTCGGCGCTGTCACCGTCATCATCGAGGTAGGCATAGGCCGAGAGGAATATGGGGCCCGGGCTAGCGGAGGCGGCGGTGCCGCGTCTCGTTGTGCCGGTGCTCGTTGTGGCCATCGCCTCTGCGTATGAAGGCGGGGAGTCTTTGGGTACAGGTACGGACGTGGGTGCAGCCATTATGTAGACACGACCCCTGGTCTTGCTGTCTATCTAATAAGGATATATGGTCTTATGTGCATAGGAAATCGAGGTGATGATAGGGGAAGTATAGGGTTCATTTCTGCATTTTTGCAATGGTTCGCAGCGATATCGCTCTAGGAGTAAGACGTAGGAGATAGGAGTGAGTTTTCGATATCTCGAGATATAAGGTAGCGAGCGACGGAATACAAGAAATGTAGAGGAATTTAGTTCTGGCATATCCTGTACTGAGAGGTAGAATGCTGATAAGACTGTGTGTTATTTATAGTGGTAAGAGGGAAAGGGCTCGCAACTTACGGTTTATCCAACATACTGTATGTGCTCCCGCGTTCTTGTCTGGGCAATAGCATAGTTTTGACGGCAGTACGATTTGAAAGCTCTAAGTCATAAACCCTAAAAGTGTCGTTCTACCACGCAGTAGAGACCAACATTTCCCTGGAAACACTATCATTAGGTTCCGGAGGCTATTTATTTTGCCTCAAGGCTTAGCATCTTCGGACGATTTTTCATTCTCAATTGATTCTCAACGGGCATTGTGCAGATGTGTGAAGCGGCCTGCACCAAGAAATATACATAATTAAGACCGCCCCGACGACGATCACGTCAGCGATCTGACGACGCTGCACCATAAATGAATGAAACATTACTTTATTGTGTATCATATTTAGGAGTCTTAGAATTTCGTCTCTAGTCCCGTGAACATAAGAGAAGAGCCGCCTATCAGGGGAATAGCATATGCCGTGACATGCTCTCTTATCCACGACGGACCACATCCAATCATCACAAAGGAAAATTCCGTAGGGGCAATCCAAAGTCGACTCCGTTTCCTATCAACCACATGGAGAAGCCACAACTATCATTGAATGCGTAAGGGTATAGTGCGCGGAAATAGATGAACAAAAAGGATGAAGGCGAAAAAGAAAATGGCGATGTGCCGCCAATGCGCGATTCTACCTCCCAAACTCTTCAATATGAAAACGCAATGCTAATAAAACACGTCTTGTCGTGGCCTATAGGACGAAAGACGTCACGGATGAATGTGACGTGCTATTGCCCCTCTTGGCACTTGAGTTGGCCGGTGCGTGAAGAACACACATTAAGCCTTCTTTTTCTGCTTGTTTTGGTGCTTCTTCCATTCGACATGCACGACCTCCAAAAATCTCTGCTCGTCCTTAATAGGAACCCACGAAGTGAGAGACTTCATCGCGTTTTCGAAGTCAGAGTCAATGAGTGTAGCGTGTAGTGTGTCGATGATTGCAAGACTAGTCGCATGTAATATCTCTAGCCCCTTAGACGAGGGCTGCGAGTCTACTTCCTTGCCTGTCCCCGGGCTGCTCTCTGGCTGTTCAGGGGGAGATGAGCCAAGGAGCATAAAGACGTCCCAAACGCGGAGCTGAACTGGGAATGGTATCGAAAGGTTGAATAAAGTCAAATACCACCGAGTGGCATAAGCCGTAGGATCGATGGAGAGCTCTCTCTGTGAACTGTTAGATTAATCGCTATCGATGCATTCAATATTCCACTTACAAGTACTTCTGCCACGTCCTTGTCGTTCAGCCAGTGCGTTTCAAAATCTTTCAAAGCCCCCATGAGTTCGACGAACCCGGATTGATAAATCCGGTTCAGGCCACGAAAAAGCCACAGTCGAACAAGCATTATGAAACATTGTTCCTCGTCGTAGTAGCTAAGTAGCGTTGCCGCTAAGGTTGCCATGCCCTGGACATAACCCGTCTCGGGAAAGTAAAGGGACAAGGCATGTAGAACTCGGAATAGGAGCCGCTGTCCACCTCGATATCTTCTCCGAAACATAATGTGCTGGTTAATGGTCCTTGGTACATCCAAGTCGATTTGTATGTCATCTGGCGAAGGCTCGTCCACGAGACGCCGGAAGGCGGCAGCAAGTTCCTCGTCGGGCACGTAGTTGACTTTATCAGCCTTCGCGCTTGACGCCAAGAACGAGTACCAAGCTGCGGACCTCCAGCAATCCGGTATACCTTTCCATGTGCGCTCTATAAGTTTGGGGTTCTTGACGTCGAAGTGGAAGATTGTGCCCTGCCCTTCGGAGCCGGGTTTCAGTATCTTAGCCATCTTCCGCCACTTCTCGGTGCGCTTTACCTCCTTGCGCTTCTGCTCAGCAGCTATCTTCTCGATCCCTTCATCTTCATTGATGAACGAAAGACCGGGTTGCAGTGCAAGAAGATCCCCGGCCTCGTCCACTATTCTCCTATCTTTGTTGTGGGGAAGCTTATTGGTAGCCTGGCGTATGGTGGAGCGGACGGACCGGCGCGATAATGTAGAGAACTCAGAAGTATGCGTGTTGAGAGACCGTGCCGACAACTTCTTGGTAGGGCCGCGCTTAGCGCCCAACGAGAGTGATGTGACATCCTTGCGGATCAAAACGTTTCTGTTTTTGCGCGATGAAAACCTAACGGGTGAAGAAGTAGGTGGTGTGGCTGTACTAGGTGGTGAGCTTGAGCCCGGTTGTTGGGGCACAATGAAGCCGTAGCGATCGACATCTTGGCCTTGCACCCCCTCCCAGTCTTCAATACCCCCTGCGAGCTGGTGATTATCTTGTAGCGCTGGCGAGGACGTAGAAGCCGACGTTTGAATAGGGAGTCCAGGTTTTTGGTCGTTTGCTCTGTTACGGTTGTGGCTGGTCAGCATGATCAATTGTAAAGGAGGGCTGGAGAGTCAAGGAAATCATACGCGTCATTGCCATCCGCATCTGACGGGGCTTCTGGGGGAGGCTCAAGTGCCTGGCCACGCGACCAGAGCACGTCGCCGTCTCCCAACTGGAGACCTTCCCCGGATTCATAAAGAGATCTCACCTTTTGAGATTCCTTCTCGGCCTCTGCAGAGATGACCCGGATGCTGGGAGGCAGCTTGTGGGATGTGGATGTGTTATCGTGCACGAGTTCGGACTGAGAGCGCTGGAGAAGGTGCGGCGACTCGGGGAGTTGGAAGGGTTTCGATATCAGCGCAGCGACGCCCATGTCGTCTTCGCGCGGTGGTCGCGCGGGAGCAATAGGTGTCGGCGCATGGCTGCCATGATGATCCTTCTCCCTCTTTGAGTTGGACGGGACGAGTGGGAAGACGCGACCTTTGTTGGTGGTGGTGATGGTAGTCGTAGTAGTCGCGGCGGTGTTGGTAAGGTTGGTAGTGTTGTTGGTATTATTAGGGGCGGTGGACTGTTCGGGGATAATGTCTTTATCGGCCATCTTCAGATTGGCGCTGCTAGTGCTGCCGCTCGTCTTCCACGGACGCTTGCCGCCGAAGATGAGGCTGCCACGGATGGAAAAGGAGAGTTTGCTCAAGTCATCCTCCTCGAAGAAGCTCCCGCAGGGAATGTTGGTGGAGATGACAGGCGACGCCGGGCCTACATTACCGGGAGCGGTCGTACGCGTAGCGGTAGCATGCGTGTGATTAGGATTAGGATTATTAGTTGGGTGAATTGGGTTAGTCGCCCCCCACGAATGGGAGTGGGAGTGAGATTGGTTAGAGAGGGGCAGGGGTGACGGGGTGGAGGAGGAGGAGGAGAAGACTAATAAGGAGGATGGAGAGGGGACCGTTGGGTCGGCCATGCCCATGTTCGTGCCCATGTCCATGCCTCTCTCCATCTCCACCCGCCGGTTCCCGTTACCGTTTCCGTTATGTGACGGGTCACCATTGCCATTACCGTTCCCGCTCACCCTCTTCCCCTTCGCCTTCTCATTCGCGATTGCGCTCAAACTCCCGCCTCCCTCACCCTTCCCATCCTCGGTTGTCGCCGCCGCCGACTTTTTGCGCAGTCGCTTCATCGACGACGCTGACGCTGCTGAAGAAGAAGACGACGACGACAAGGATGATGACTTATTGTATGAGCCGGACCGCAAGCTGAAACTTCGCACGAATCGCTTCGAGAAATGGGGCGGTGGGGTTGCGGGGCTTGCAGGAAAAGAAGCCGGCGACGCTGTGCTGCCGATAGAGAGTGTGGGCGATAGCGATGCTTCACTGGGCCTGCTGCTATCGGCCTCGCTAACTCGTCGGCGCTGCTCCCTCTCGCCTTCCCGCTGTCTTCGACTTTGACTTTGACTTTGACTTTGACTTTGGCTCTGTCTTTGTTCTTGTAGAACGTGGCCCCGCTTTTGCTGTTCTAGATCGAGATTGCCTTCCCGGTCCTGCTGAAATGAGTAGATCGACGAGCCCGCCGAATCTGCCCTCAATTGAAGCGGCTGCACTCCGGTAACCGCGTCGACCCTGTCGTATGCAAAAGGGTCGTCGTCTTCGTCCTCGTCGCTGCTGTCCCCTTCGTAATAGGCGTTGATATAGGAGCCGTAGGAACCGTGCGAGCGAGAAGAAGCACCCGATGCTAGTACTGAATCTCTTCTTGTATCGTGGCTATGAACTCGAGGCGAACTGATGGTGCGTAGAGCCGGATGTTGCTCGGTAGGCGGAGGAGGCCGGCGAGGTGGCGCAACGACAACGGGCGAGTTCGCCGTGGGACTGGCCGCCAAATTGAGCGAGGTTGCGCGAGGGGGCGGGCGTAAGGGCGAACGTGGCGGCGGTAGAGGAATCGGGGGCTCCAAGGCGATGGTCTGGTCATACCGGAGCGCTACCAACCTGGTGTCGTCCCTGAACGCCAGCGTCGAGTGGTGCTTCTGCTTATTATGTCGCGAGCTGCTGCTCTTGTTCTTTGGTGCCATCGACACCGTCGGCTGCGAAGAAGGATTCCCAAATGGCGCTGCTATCCCCCCGGTTCCCCCAACTCCTCCTTGGACGACCCCAAACATGATATTATCAGGTAATCTCGGGTGCCTAAGTAAAGAGCAGGTACTATTTTTATGTGGTGCAACGCAGCTGTGCCACACGCTGGTCTTGGCTCGGTGGACGCAGGAATGCTGATGCTGCTGCTCCGGTGTCACAGCACACGCACTCTGAGGCCCGATGTCTCCAATCCCGGCGAGGCAATCTCGTCAAGAGAGTAAGGTAGAGGCGAATATGCAACGGATCGCAGGGGGTTAACAATAGTAAAGTTGGCGATCTATACCCGGTTATGATATCTTCTCTTTATCTATAGGTCTGATGGGGGCCAAAATGCAGAATGATGGTGCATTACACGATCATATGTCATGCATCAATAAAAGCAAGCCTCGCTCGATCACCAAGATAATGGTACGAGTAACACCGTGGAATGACTCGCACTCAATCGCCGGTATTGATCCGTCCAGTATCGAACCAAAGTAGCTTTAGAGAACGTTACGTTAGCACTTAGTGATGAGCTGAGGTGGGATGAAGAGACGACACCCTCGACCCAGGAAGGAGGGTGGTGCAACGGGAATAAGATCAATTGGATTGAAGTATACCAGGTAGAGAAACTAGAGCAACTAGAGCAACTAGTAGACCAGGTTAGGCTCAAGGTCCCTTTTGAACGGCTTGTAAATGTGTCGAGACGGCCGGTATATTGGAGTTGCTTGCGTGGTTCATGTGACAGAGACCTGTCTAGACTAGGTAGGTCTCAATAGTCTTCAAGCAACTAACAGCTAACCCGGTGGCACGCTACCGAATAAGATGCCAGGATGTTTCGTTAATGGAAGATCTAGATACCACGCCCGCAGTTGGTTTGTTTCTTCGAGCAAGGGATCGTCAAGCGATGAGAAATGCGACAACAATTCTAAAATGCTATCTGGGGTGGTGGCGGCGGCTCTTCCCTTTTCTTTCGTCTTTTTTTAAAACAAATGTCCGTCTTCGTCTTCATCGGGAAGACGGTCCAACACGCGTCCACACTCACCGCCGAACATAGCATCCTGACGTAGCACCCAACCACTGGACTGGCACACGGAATACCTCCATACCTACATATCTACTACAGACTACGGGCATACATACAGTACGTACATCATGTAGTGAGCGATGACCTACAGATACATGTAAGTATGTGTAGGTATGTGTCTCTCTCCCCAACCAGCGCTGGCCCAGCCTAAGCGGCCTACATATGCAACTCTTTTTTTAGTCAGGCCTGGTCATGGTTATGGACATGGTGGTCTCAGCCGAAACGGACGTGGGATGCCCAATTGACCGCATACTCATCACCAACCCACGAGGCCACATGATACGCCCGGGTCTTGCCTATGCGGTCCGATTCTGACAGCAAAACCGAGAGGCGTCAACACCTACTACCCATCTAGGTATTGTATGCACTAGGACGGACCACGCCAAAAATGCCGAGGAGCCACCCACTAGGCCAAGGGTTGACATCCACCTCACCCTCACCCAGCTTTGTAAGAGCTCGTCATAGGTACTTTACATATCCTCCATATCGGCATTGGCCAGGACGCGGCACTTACTACTTCTAGGCATACAGTACATACATACCTCGCTTCCTCGTAGGCTCATCATTCTCGTGCGCGTGGCCTCTGGGGTACTGGTGTATTGGCGTGCTATAGGTTAGGTAGCTGATGTGTATGTACAGTAGGTATGCTGTGTTACGTATCATCCTCGGTTTCTTTATTATTAGGTATCGTCGACCCAACGCCCCGTCCGCGCAGAGCGTGGAATAGGCCATTTGTCACTTATACACATGGCGATGGTGCACCCACCAGCAACAGCACCACCACTACGACCACGTAGCCGGCTGAGCTAAGTGGCGGAGGGTGAGTCTCCCCCCAATGATATACCTATTACTGTTTCTTCCGGGCTCTGCCTCTGGTGCGTTGCCACGGAACTATCAACCGCCCCTCGAATATAGTAATGAGCTGAGACTACATATCGGTAGTATGTCCAATGAGCTATAGACATTGAGTTAATAGTAAGCTAGCTGCAATGCTGGTCTTGTCCGCTATAGCCATGCTTTAGGTAATCCTACGGGAACCTGTCAAGATCCCTTTGACGTCTCTCATCCTTATAGGTTTATATTGTCTTCCTTATCTTACTTGATGCTCTATGGACATTTCATCACACTCATTGCCTACCTAATTCAGTATAATAAACCATCCCCAGCACCAGACAGCCAGCAACGTGCCCTGGTAAGGGTGGCCGCGAGCAATGCTCCGTACGCCCGCAACGTTTCGTAGAGTACAGCATGTGGCGGGATGAGGGGCTTCACTACACAAAAAACCGCCCGGAATCAACCACGATACTAGTTTCCTGCTCTGTTCGGCCTTGTTTCAAGGGTCTCCGCAATCGTTTATTTCTCCGGAGGGGTTGATCTGCTGCCACACCGTTCGAGGTGAATCATATGGGATTTCTGGGAATATTCGTCTACTTTCCTGATTAGGAAATAGAGGGGTTTAGGGACGGCTCCACTAATTGGCTTATCCCGTTCGCTCCGTCTGGGTTCTAACAGGTATATCTCTTGATCGCATGCGAAACTTAGTGATCTACTGCGATAGCTAAGTCGGGATCGGAAGGTAGCATAAAAATGATGGGCAGCGTGCGTACGGACGTAGCTTGAGGGCGCTGCCTCACGATAACGTTGACGAAGAGCTGATCCTCGCACACAAGGCCCGCCATTTTCAAACGGCGATTCTACAGTAAAGATGGGTAAGTAACAGCCACGTAGTATTCCAGCAAATTGACAACAACCGGGGACGTGGCTCGATCAATCCAGCTTAGGCCTAGAAAGAAAGAAGAAAACCCCGCGGGCGGGCTAGTGGTTCCGGTTTTTTGCACTTGGGATTATTTGCCGCCAATCTGACGCTGGCATTTAGCCAGCGTATCCCCAAGGGTCACCGCCAGTAAAAATCAATTTACACTGGTCGAATGAATGGGAGACTAAGAGGCATCCCGTGGCATCGGGTGCAGAGACGGGATTCGGCTCTTTTTAAACTTGAGGCCTTGGCTGAGGGGAAGCTATTTTTCGACACACTCTATATCGTCATTATTATATATATACATATATAGACGTTCCAATTTAATTTACAGCTTGCGACCATGATAGCATCCCATGTGACGAAAGAAAACGACAGACAATTCAGCTTCGCCCAACAGAGGGGGTGACGACTAAGTGGGCAAGACTAGGCTAGAGGGACACGAACTCGACCGCCCTTATGTCTATTGATTAAATGTAATCAGCTATAGGACATGTTTAACCTTTCGACCATGAGGCGTAATTCAAGGTTACCAGGTCAGCGGATTAAAATCGGTAAATGTACTAGATCGAGAGAGCCTGATATGATGCCAGCGGTTTCCTAGGTAAACTGTATCCCCAAAATTCGCTCTAACCATACCGTAGCATGGAGTGTGTAGCTCTTTGTTGGTAGTGGACCTGCACATGGTAGAATGTGCGCTGTCCCTTGCCCATTCCAATACTCGTTTCGCGATACAAGTGTTGAAACGTAGCTTTCTCTTAAACTCAAAAGAGTCCCATGACTGGCTATAACAGAGCCATTCAGTAGGTGCTAGCACCTGCTAGCTCACGACGAGTTTTGATAGGCAAGAGTACACAAGCGAGCTAGCTGGGCTGAAAGGTCTGATGGTGTCGACTAACACTTCTGTTTCGCCTATCATGTTTCAAGTACCTCGTTCTCCCAATCTTTCTCTCCAAACATTGGTCTATTTGAGTGCCCACTTACTTCGAGCTTTTCAAGGAACTCTGGAGGAATAGTAGGGATATATTTCCTTTCCCGTTCACGATTAACCCCGCCGAAGCCTGCGCCAAAAGAGACGAGCATGTCTGTGACTGAAGGAAGAGTGAATGGTAGCATGAATGACGGGTCGAGGTTGATGCCGTCGGGTAAGTCATCGTCATCGTCTGGTTCAATACGGGGTGTGCCTTGCATACTGCCGGGAGTATCGGTGTCGTGGCCATTGAAGGTATTTTTCACCGGAGTTGATGGTGTGCTACTTGGCGGTATCGGTGAAGCTGTTCTTCTTCTATCTCTGCGTATAGCAGCTTCCTTCTGTATCGCATCAAGATACTTTAACGCGCTTTTTGGGAGTCCCTTCTCACCGACTTCCAATCGATAGTTCTTAACAGCGTATATCAACTGCTGTGGACTCAAGCGTCTAAGTTGTTGTAGTGTCCCGACCAGTGCCTCAAGATCATCTGGATCAAGTGATGAGAAGCACTGCAGCCATTGAAGTAGTTGGACGATGGGGGCGAGATGTCTGCGTGCTACCTCGACGGTTGTCTCGCCTGAAGCGTGAGTCTCACCGTATTCGTAATGCTCTGGTTTACGGTCATTTGCTCTAGCCCAATCTTCTAGAACTGAGACATTCATTCGGATCTGCATCGCTTTTGTCCTTGCCAAGTACTTTCGGTTATTCATGACTCGGTTGAAGAGTTCGGCGCCGAGCCAATAGAGAAGCTGAGATATTATTTGAGATGTGATGACTGAGTGAATGTCGTAGAGGTCGAGGACGAAGAGTGTTGACGAAAGGAGCGAGGTCACATTCCGAGGCGCTGGCTTCGCGCGCTGCTTAGGTGATGGGGGTCGAAACCGCTTCTCAAGAGGCTCCACCTTGACCTCCTTTTTCCTCTTGAAAATCTTCCATTCGTGTTGAAAAGTGACGTCTTCCAGGCCCGGAATTGTCTCGTGGTCTAGCATTGCCGAATCTAAGACTTTATCCATCCTTCTTTCAGCATCCCTGACGATGAGGATGAATATCTCGTTGATCAGTTCAGAGAGTTGTGCTTGGAATTCTGTTGTTGCCTCTAATAGGCCGGCGTCTTTCCTCAAATAGTGCAATAATAACGTCGCATTTGACATCCAAAAGGCCAATATTGTCATATCCCACTGATATTGTTCCACCACGTCGTTTATTTTGTCTTGGGCGGTGACGAGTAGTTTGTCTAAGAGTTCGTGGCTCGCATGGTAATGTGCATAGCGAGCACTTAGGAATATCATGTTCGCAGGCACGGGCTTTTGGGACGGCGACCGTGTTGGGCGCATATTCGTAATGATGATATCGAGTATTCTATCGAGTTCGCTCTCTTGAAACACGAACATCTGGTCGTGTAAACAACGACCCCAGTCGAACTCTTGCTGTTCCTCCTCAAACTCGTCCACAGGCTTCGCAAGTTAGTTAAATCAATACATGATTATCTCAGATAGAAGACTTGCCTCGGGCTGATCATCAAAACCCATGTTTCCAAGATCGACCTCAAGGTCTCTGGCACTGTCCATCATCATCCGACGTCGAATTTCATTTTCAGCCATCTCCTCCTCGAACCTATCTTGAGAGAAACCTGGATTATAAAAGTCATCCGTCACTCCAGCACTGCCGATCGCGTACCCATTGTCGTGTAGATAAAAAGACATTTCGCTATCAGGAGGGACAAAGTCGAATGCGGTTCTACCAGACGACGTCTTTGCCTCTGGGGATGCCCCGTTATCCAGTAGTATCTTTGCGATTCCCTTATGGCGGTTCGTCATAGCCCACATCAAAGCGCTCCAATGGTTTCGGTCCTGCTTGTCTACATCCACGCCGGCTTCCACAAGAGCTTGAACGACGCTTTCGTGTCCCTGTGGATCGTAGTATTAGCAACAGCTGGGTAACTATGTATGTGGAGTTACTCACAAAGCAGCTAGCGTATATCAACGGAGGTGTACCATCTTCATCTGGGGCGTTCACATCGACGAAAGCCTTCGCTTTGCCACCGAGGATCTTAGACACCTGTGCAATATCGCCATTACTTGCGGCCATATTCAGGGCCTTCTGTAGCATCCCCCTCTTCTCTTCCTCTGACAGTTTTGTATCTTCGGCGACGGAATCAACATTGTCAAACGTCTGTCCACCATGGTGTTGGGCCTGCGCTTGGAGCATCTCCATGAGTCGCGTGTCGCTATCGGCAATCCCCTGGGTCAAGTGGCGGTCGTATTCGGGATCGTCGAGCGTCAAGTTGTTGAATTGTAGGGGCTTCGCGGGTATTGGAGTAGTCAGGAATTGCGATTGACCTGTCGGAGAGCTCGGTTAGCTGCCGGATAGGGGAAATCCAGAGGCAGCAGGCGATGCGCACCTTGCCAGCCATCGTACATTTCTGTTTCAGGCACGAATTCGGTTGGGACGACTTTGCGATCGTCGAGCGACTTGGGGAGATCGGCTGGCAGCGTCCGTGGCTTCTTGGGCTCGTCGTCCCCAAAACCACCCCCACCGTCAGGATCCCCGAAATTCATGTTGCGTCGCCGGCTGCATGGGACGGACGGCTTGGTGTTTAAGGCCTCGTCGGAGTGGAAGCACCCTCTATCATGCTTCTTTGCATCTAGGGAAAATAAATAAACTCGAATCCACTTTCTAGTCGAGGAGCACGCGTGCTACTTGAAAGGTTGTTCAGACGTTAATGAGCTACAGAGTGCATTAAAGTTGCGGTTTCAATGACGCTCTAGGTACCTGCTATTTAGGTAATTTAGTAGTAGATTAGAGGCTGAGGCCTTGAGGGGCTGGCCCTCCCTGCTGTAGAGACATTGCCTCCCTACAATAGTTTAAAGTGGGTATGCCGGCCCGTGCACGAGGTCCTTTAGGTACTGTATGGGCTTACAACAAATAGCATCCAAGTTGTATTCATGTTCAGTATTTGTCTAATTGTCTCAAATTTAGCTACTCTTAGTCAATCCTTCAAACTGTGACTATGAAGCTTCGCTAAGTAACAGCATGTATATTGACCTTTAAACAGCTCTCTTGGCTAGGATCCGGAGCCGCTTTACGCCCCCGTCAGGTATGATCGTGAGTTTCACGTGAGTGAACGGCTTGTCTTTGATGATGCAATCAAAGGCATGTTCCTGATCAGGTCCGCATTTGCTTGGCCCTAGCACCTCAGTCCACCCTTGGGCATCAGGCCCCGGCTCTCCGCCTTCTTTCCACTCAATCGCATCCAGCTTTGCCGACTGGGGAAAGTTTCCCCTAAAGAAGGCAGTGTCAATAATGAAGCTCTGGATGAGAGCAGGAGCTCCGAGGCGGATGATAGCCCAATCGATATGTCCTTTAGTTCGCGAACGAGCTGTTTCCCATCCGTCTCCCATATCTTTACCCCGGCCTGGGAGAATCAGATTATCCTTGGTCCCGAAGTGCTGGTCGCTACATGAAATAGCTACCGCGCCGTTCTGGGCTGCCGCCAGGTCAAAGATTGCCTCTTTATCTTCAGGGAAGACGGGCACGGCATGCCCGAAAAGCCGGAATCGGGCAATGCCGCCATCGGGGTACATGTTAAGGCGCACATGAGTGTACTGCTTCGCTGTAGGGTGGTCTAGCTTCCACCCGAATCGTTGGGAGGGTCCGCACTCTTCAATCCCTAAGATGGGCTCCCAGCCACCTCTTCCTCCTCCCCATGAGAGAACTTCCTCGTCGTTCGAGCTAAAGCAGCCCTCGACTGAGATGCCCGGGGCATGGTTGCCCGAGAAGAATGCCGTGTCAACCTCGACACCTTCTACGGTTCCCGAAGCAACGCCGAGACGGATGACGACCCAGTCAAACGGTGCTGGGTTGTGTCTTCTGGTCTCCCAGCCGTCGTACCAGGCGCCGGTATATACCATCTTACCAGGCTGCCTGATGGGCGCCGTCGGCGTCAGCAAGTTGCTGGCTTCGGCGAACCATTCATCCGAGAAGCCTAGGACTTTCCCACCTAAAGCACCGGAGATGAGATCTACAGTATAAAGGACCAGTCAGCCTGGCGCAGTTGCAGGACGAATCGCACGAATCCGTTGATCAGCTCCTTCGCCACCCCTGGTCATCGCCGTGCCTTCTAGGTTTAGTTGTCGACTTACCAATGCAGCTAGATCTGAATGTACTGTCAATGTCCTCCGAAGCAACCCTGGTCGCGCTGACAGGCTCCAGCTTATACTCAATGTCCTCCATGATTCACACCAGCCACAAAATTCCTTGCTATCGGTGGTTATTGCGTAGGGTTAGGTATTGAAGCAACAAAATAACAAAATAACTCCAGCGACACAAAACCCCCCTAAACTACCCGGTTTCATCATAATTGTCGTCCAGCACGTCGGTGGGTCATCGGAGGGCGGCTCTGGCCGATAGTCGCCGTCTCCGATCATCATCTTGACTTCACGCTTGACTATGGAATATCGGCAATTTTGAAGTTATCTGAAGTTTAGCGGCATAGTATTCTCGGAATACTAGGGTCTATACAACCTAGAAGGACATCCCAGATACATGGCTTCAGGGCCGCCGCCAATAGGTTGGTTACAATACCTGTAGCTGTAGGTAGCTGAAGAATACCTAACTCAGGGTTGGAAATCATACTAATTAGTATTAGTATTAGTATTAGTATACTAATACTAATTAGTATTAGTATAAGCAAATACTATACTAATGAGTATTAGTACGGCTTAATATTATACTAATTTTTTTTAGTTTAGTATTAGTATACTAATTAGTATACTAATATACTAATACTAAGGAATAAAAATAGATTTTTTTGCTTAAAAGGGTAATATTCTATGGGCCACCTACCTAATATAGCTAGCGCGAGGCAGTTGTTCTTAGTGGTCCAAGCGGTCTTGGCAGCCCTGACGACCCTAGCAGATTGAGTGGGTCCTTGGTGGGGTTTCAATGGGTCCCCGGCAGGCCTTAGCAAGCCGTTTACAGCTGGCACCCCTTGGCAAGGTACGTACTTTTAGTACTTAGTATTAGTATTAGTATATTAATACTAGTTAGTATTAGTACGGGCAAATACTATACTAATTAGTATTAGTACGGGCAAATACTATACTAATGTAGTATAGTATTAGTATGGGCAAATACTATACTAAACTAACTAATTTCCAACCCTGACCTAACTCCAGGTACCTTTGTCGTTGCAATGTTGCTAACCCCGCATGTCCGCCGCTTACGGGACTTGCACCTAATTGTTACTAAGAATGGTAGGTACTTAATGGTGTACCTGGGCTAGAGTGCATGATAAGCTATCTCGGTATGT
Organism: Xylaria sp. Z21; assembly: GCA_037356095.1. Taxonomy (NCBI): domain Eukaryota; kingdom Fungi; phylum Ascomycota; class Sordariomycetes; order Xylariales; family Xylariaceae; genus Xylaria; species Xylaria sp. Z21. The sequence goes on along the minus strand of JBAWJX010000069.1, from coordinate 89,564 downwards.
ACCTAACCCAGAGGAGATGCCTGTGAAATACCTTCGTTCTTATTGGTAGAGGCTGAGAGCTAGGACTAATCGAAGCTCTCCTACAAGACATTAATCATATTCGTCATCGAAGGTGAGAAAAAGAATACTTCTTAAACTCCCATTCGGCCAGCTTTCCGCCCTGCCCGCCTTACTTGGAGATTTATTACTCTATTGCTTATCATCCTGCTACCTTTTACGCTTAAGGGTGATCTGTCATAAACAAGACACTTCCACTAACTATTGTTTCTCTATCTTTGCAATGGCGTCGGCAACGGGAATACCCCAACAACCCCCGATTGATCCGGACACGGACGGACAAGTCGGCGACACGGAACCATTGTTGGGACGACCTGGAGACGCATCCCAGCAGAATGATGCACCTATCATTAAAAATCTCATTCTTGGTATGATCTCGCGCTTTTAACTTTGCTGTGCTCTTCTCCGGCCTCTCACAAACATACAAGCCTCGTCCTTCCTGATCTCGCAGCGCCTTGTAATTTGGATATACTGTAGCTTCCCCACACGTCCCTTGAACAGCTGTCCACTGCTATCTCACTCGGCTACCAGCCTATATTCGATTGACCGGGCCTTGTTATACTTGCTTGATAGCATATTCTATTCCCTTTCACACTCCCATTCGTCCTCTATCACCATGGCAAAGCTCATACAGTCTTCAGGCACCGGTGTTCTTGCTGAGGGCGCTGCTCTCTTGCTCGTCGCCTCGGTCTGGGCGTCCGTATTTCTGAACCCTGTTATTTTATTCTCGATACATCCACTCGCGCAATCACTTGGAGTACTCGTGCTTCTACAGTCGATCCTAGTCCTGCAACCGACGCACACCGTCGCCCAGAAGCAGGTCGGACAAAAGATTCACGCAGGGCTGAACCTGTTGGCATTCGTCATCTTCCTCGTCGGTGTCGTGGGTATCGAGGTTAATAAATTCCGATCCAATGGCCCACACTTCCATTCCGTACACGGTTATCTGGGAGTCATTACGTCAATCTGGATACTCGTCCAGTACTTGGTCGGCTTCACCATGTTCGGCGTCCCCGCTCTGTACGGCGGCGAGGCAAACGCCAAAAAGATCTGGAAATATCACCGTTCAAGTGGCTACGTTCTCTTCCTGCTTATGCTGGCTACCGTTACGAGCGCCGTAGAGACCGACTATAACAAGAACGTGCTCGGGCTCAAGCTCTGGGCAATGATCCTCATATCGGTCATAATGGTCGTTGGAGTATATCCCCGCATCAAGAAGCAAAAACTTGGATTCTAGAGAGTTATTGATGCAACTCACGAAAGTTGGGGCCGATAAACGAAGTGTTGGAGAACAGTGTGGCGAGGCGAATCATAGTAGGCAATTAGCAAGCGGCATAGTATGAAAAATCATGGTAAATGTTCTTTTCTCCTCAGGCATAGGCATGCGGTTTCGCGCGTGCTGAGGGTACAATTGTTGGTATTGCGGTCTTTCTCTTAGAGCAGGCGTCTGGGTGTATTTGGTATCACGGGGTCAGGTTAACGAGCCGAAGGATAAGCAACCCAGTTAGATTGAGATTTAGCAAAGCATGCATTTTGAGGATTTTTGCATAGCATAATCATCGTCTAGCCGGAATTATTGTTTATCCAACCTTATCTGTTCAGTTAGATCGAACTCATATGTTACAAAATAGAGAGGGAAGAGCATCGCCTCACGAATTCTAAATTTAGCAACTGACTAGTCGACATCGCGAAGTTAGGGGATTTTGGAGGTGCGTGGTGACTGGTCATAACGGACCAACATAGCTTGACATTTCTATTTCTTCCCCGCCGTTTCTTCCCTTTGTCTTATCAATTCTACAAAACCATAACTGCCCACCTACCATCATTGCCTTCATTATACGCACTCGAGAAGATCTTCATTTTATCCTCAGTCCTCAACACCATGATGGATGATCCGTTCGACATCGCCGTTGTCATCTGCCATGGCAGTTATCACAGTCTAGCCCCCTATATGCCCTTTGTCGAAGCACTAAAGGCCAATGGGATCGATGCGTACTGTCCTCAACTACCAACAGCCGACCTCGCCAAGCTCAATGTGGGTGACGATGTCAACAACCCCGACTTTGACCTTGGGCCCCCAGCTGCCGGCTACCCGCAAGGCGAGGAAGATGTCGCAGTAGTTATGGAGATCCTTCGACCGTTGGTAGAAGAGAAAGGAAAGAAGGTGCTTATGCTCGGACATTCGTCCGGCGGATGGGCTGCTACAGAGGCAGCGCAGCCAGAGCTACAAGCCAAGAATAGACAGAATGAAGGTCTGTCGGGTGGCATCATCGGCATACTTTACGTCGGAGCCTTCATTATTCCCCTTGGAGAGTCTGTCAACAGTTTTTTCCAGCCCAAGGATGGAAACTTTCTTGTTCCCCCGTTCATGCAGTTTCATGTAAGGAGACCCGTCGCAAATTGGAAGTTGATGTACATTTGCTGATCCGTTACCGTACGAGCAGAAACATGGCGGTGCTGGCCTCGGCACGATGGTAAAGCCCGAGAAGTATCTCTTCGGTGACCTTGACGCTGAGGATGCGTTGAAGTGGACAAAGACGCTCACGGCATCACCCATTCTAACCACGAAGCTATCTAACGACGCCTATACAGCCCTACCTTGTGCTTATGTCGTCTTGGAAAACGATACAACACTCCTAAAGAAATACCAGGAAGGTATGGTTGCTTTGCAAGCCGAGAAGACAGGGGAATTCATAAAATATTATTCTCCGTCGGGTCACTCTCCACACTTGAGTTGGACGGAGGATCTTGTGAAGACAGTTCAGGACTTTGTCGCCAAGATCGAACGGTCGTAAAGGGCATGTCTTACACGTCGGTATCACCGGCAACTGCTAGAATTTTGTAGTCACTTTATTAGTTTAATAGTACCTGGAGGTATTCACAGCTGTCATAAACTGGCCTAGACTTGGAGGTGGAGAGATTGACCACTAACCCCGCATGAGCTAACCCAGTGCGTGTATTAGCGTCAAGACAGGTGTCTAGCGCACGGGCAGTTGCATTATAGGGGGGCTGGGACTAGGGGCTAGGCAGGCACCGGTCGTCTGACTCGCATTGAGCCGCGACGCTTGACCTCCAACTACGACACGTCAAACTCAATACCCAGCAATATACACGATCGACAAGGCCGTTTATCCAAAGGCATAAGCTGTAATACTTCGTGCTCAGTCTATTCTACAGGTCGTCTTATTGTTTCGTGGTACATTTAGGTACTCCGTCACAACGGGGAAATTCCTCTAAGCAGTCTAGTATTAGTACTTTGATCCCGGGGTCATCCGTATTCAGCAGCTACCCAACGCCCAAGCAGCATACCGGAGCTATTTGAACGCAGGACGTTCATTTGGCGATGCTCGGTTGCACCACCGCCATCTAGTCACCGTTATTAATTAGCACCATGACTGGCCAACAGCAGCCAAATCAAGCGGCGGAGGACCGGGATAATGAGAGAGCTCCTCTTCTCCGTCATACAAATAAACCCCAGGCCGATGCCACCGTCGAGCCTGGGAGAGATGATGATGCAAACACCGCCGACGACGGAAGCCTTAGCCAGATCGCGGAAGAGGTCAGATCCTTGCGTCACCGTCGCTGGGTATCGCTGATTGCTAGTGTCCTACTCATCACTGCCTTCGTTGTGATATTAATACTAAGTGGAGGTACGTGCCTAGATATCGTGATGGCATATCTAGTCCCCCCAAGGGAGTGGTTTCCTTATGGTCCTGAAGTAGAACAATTCCAACTAACCCACCGTTCCTACTTCACCCCTCTCATTTCGTAATCCATGATACCCTTATATCACCAAACCCAATACTCGTCGCACCATCCAACTCTACAAGAGCTTAGTATAGACCTGCATTCACGATATCTTCGATATGATTGACCCCCTTTGTCTCATGCCCACATTCTACTCGACTCATCGGATTTAGTCTCCTCTACTTATTATCCTTGCGAGGGTCATGGGCTACCAATGCATGATTAGTTTCTCATAAATGTATTCCGCTAAAACACGATCATTATAGTGCTATCACGCAATCGTAAGAAATCCCCCAAAATGGACGCATCCGTTTGTACAACGCCGGTATGCATCCACGCTGCATCCGAGATCCTCTGTAAGTCTCTTATATGAGCTATTCATTCTACTCAGGATGTAAGCTCATGCTTGACTACCTAGACAACCTTTCTCCCAACTATAAAGATCTCGATCCTTGTGCCCAATTTGATGCTCTTGTTTGCGATGGGTTTGACGCGCGTTATGACATTCCTTCGGATCGCTCGTCCTATTCGACGGCTTCCATCATGTCTGATAATGGTCGAACTACTCTCCGACATATTCTAGAATCCCCATACCCGGGTGACTCTAAGGTAACTAAAACCGCTTTCATTTCGGTGCCCATTGGTTCTAGGAGGTGTCCAAGTTGTTAACCCAGTTCCAGCACTCTACATTCTCGCCTATGAATCTTCAAAAGCTCGCAGCATCGACTGACGAGGAAAACTTTCTTACGATGCAAGAATCTTATAAGGCCTGTATGGATGAGGCAACATTGAAGACAGTTGGTGCTTCACCTTTGACCGAGCTTATCAACAACGTTGCCCAGTCCTTCCCAGTCGCTGATGACACAGAGGAGCTTCTACAACCGGAGGATTACTCAAAGCTCAGTGACACGATTTTACTGCTCGAAAAGCTCGGAGTCACATCATTTGAAGCACTGTACACTGGTGCAGATGATAAGAACCCAGTACGTATCACTAACCCCCTACTCCTAGTCCTTGCTTCTCACCGTCATAGGATGTGGTCATTATTCAGGCTATGCCAGCAGGATACAATCTACCGTCGCCCGAATATTACGGAGACAATGACACTGTGAAGCAGTACCAAACAATGTTAGAGCAGGTTTTCTCTTCTCTACTTCCCACCGCTGCCTCCAAGAAATCTGCAACCAAACTCGCGCAATCGGTAGTTGAACTTGAGAAGAAAATCGCAGCTTTAACGCCACCTCCAGAGGACGGGCAGGACGTCACAGTAAGTGATGTTTCTAGAGACTGAATTATATGTGATAGGAAGCGGCTAACGGCATTAGAAATACTACAACATTGTCCAGGTTTCCGAGGTAGGGAAGATTGGCCCGGCATTGGGACTCGATAAAGTAGTGAAAGGGTTGGTGCCTGCAAACTATACACCAGATACGATGTTGCTGGCTTTTCCCGAGTTTTTAGGGAATGTTTCTGAGGTTGTCTCCAAGACTCCGAAGTCCACAATACAGACATTCTTGATCTGGAACTTGATTAACTCTTATTCGTCCTACGTCGAAGCTCCTGAAGTCGAGCCCCTTAGCCGCTTTAATAACATTCTGTCAGGCCGAGTAAGTCAAAGGTCATCCTAACAAAAAGCACCGCCCCCTGCTCACTATCGCTAGGACCCCGAGACCAAGTCAGAACGATGGAAGACATGCTTGAGTTACGTAGACGGAACGCTCGGCTGGATTCTAAGCCGTTTCTATATCGAAGCTGCTTTTTCAGAGGCCGCCAAAAAGTACGGGGACCAGATCATCCTAGATATAAAAGATCAGTTCACCACCAGACTAGGCGAGCTCAATTGGATGGACGAATCAGTCAAGAAACTGGCGGCGAACAAAGTCCACAATATTGACCAAAAGATTGGATATCCAACAAAATCTCCGGATATCATGAACCCTGACGCATTGCGAGACTATTATAAGGGCCTAACAATTACGGGCTCTTTCTTTAACAACTCATTATCCAGTAATAAATTCTCAGCAAATCAGACATGGTCGGCTCTAGGAAAGCCTGTAGACAGGGGCGAATGGGGAATGCAAGCTGACATTGTCAACGCCTATTACAATCCCGCGGGGAACGAGATTGTAAGTCATCCAAGTTTGTACTATAAATGGCGCGGAGTTTGATACTAACTTTGACTTTCAAGGTATTCCCAGCTGGTATTATGCAATTCCCCGTCTTCTCCGTGGATTTGCCCGGCTATGTTTCCTATGGTGCCTTCGCATCAGTCGCCGGACACGAGCTTTCACATGCTTTTGACAACTCCGGCCGCCATTACGACGAGAACGGCAGTAAGTACTACCCCATCCGCTCCTCGACGAGGCCAAATTCCCCTATTACGAACGCCTTCGACGAGTTAGTGTCGGAATTTCTAGCGGCCTACGCGTTTCCGAGATAGAAACTCAACTTAATGCCTACTAACGATGCAAATACTGATGCTAACGGTCACAGACTATACTGATTGGTGGACAAATCGCACGGTCGAAGAATTTACTAAACGCGCCGACTGCTTTGCCGACCAATACAGTAACTTCACTATCGAGGGCAACGACGGCAAACCGCTACACGTCAACGGCAGATTGACGCTAGGTGAGAACATTGCAGACGCCGGCGGTGTTTCGGCAGCCTTCGCGTCTTGGAAGAAGCGCCAGGTAGCTACTCCGGACCAAAGTTTGCCAGGACTTGATCACTTCACTCACGACCAGCTCTTCTTCGTCTTCTACGCCAACTGGTGGTGTGGCAAGATCCGCAAGGAGCAAGCTGTCAATTATATTTACACCGACCCACACTCGCCTGCTTTCGCGCGCATCCTAGGCACAACCTCGAACTCAAGACCATTCAGGGAGAGCTTCAACTGTCCGGTGAAAGAGCCCACTTGTGAGCTTTGGTAAGGGTATGCCGGTATGGAGGATGTCCTGAAGTATGGCTTCTAAGTCTCCAGGATATGTACAAGGTCATGGTCTTTTTAATTGTATTATCAACGAGATTGTCATTGGGTTGGTTTCCCTTTTTTTCACTTTCGCTCCCTCGAGGTATGTGTCGGTCAAGTGACATAACCTTTGAGCTTCCCTCGCGTCTGTAATCTAGTATGGGTACAAAAAATACAGTACTATACAAGGCTCCCTATATGGATCATTAAACTCACGATGCGCTTAAGTAGTTTACTCGCCTTGTATGTTGTCTTAGCTAGTACCATGCATATAGTATGGATAGATAAGATGTCCGCCCAACCTAGGCTAGCCGGTTTCAAGGGCAACATCCTTCAGCTTATAGGTACCATTATACGCCGGGCAAGTTTCAGCTTTGGAAGGGCTGTCAACGCTGCTTAATAGGGATGATGGCTTAATTTGTTAGTTGACTCTGTGGCTTCCGACTATGCCACGGATAACAGCAGGTCTTATCACGTGTATATAAAACCAAAGGGGGTCACAATGGCGCTATAGTACCATGGTCAGCGAGATGTATACTTTCCGCAGTCAGGAATAATCGGTCGTCTTGGTAACGAGGGTATGGAGGAAGGTTAGGCAAGATAATTCCGGCTTGGGAAAAATAACCCTAGTAGATTGATGCCCAACGTACGAAATTTAATTACCGAGCGGGTAAGCTAACAAGGGACAATTAGGTAACGCGTAAGTGGTCTGTGTACACGATAGTGACTAGATATCTTGAGGCACGAGACTAAACATCAATGTAGGGATACTACCCTACTCTTGAGGCTGAAGGAATAAGATTTCATGTACATAAACTCATTTGACGCGCAAACACTATGTACTCTGTTCGTCACATACTCGTTAACTACTTAATCCTACCCATATTACTGTAGCTAGAACCTATCTATCGACTTTCTCATGTTCTTATTTCCGCATATTACACCTAGTTGTTTGAAATCCTCATGTTATGGCTCGTTTCCTCCTCCAAACGCAGGCCCCCAACCCCTTTCTCTACAAGGATACTACTCTAAACAACTAACCAGCCTCAAAACCTACCCGGAAAGCTACGATGTTAGGCTTGTGATTCTATCAGAGTTACATTCAGGCTACCCCAAGTTAAGTGTCAGTGCTTCCTTTTCTGCTACTTTCCGTTTGCCCGATATGCAGTATCACTCACCAACTACCATTTTGCGATCTCGGTCGTCCTATTCTAGTTAACGTAGACCTGTAAATGGCCGTTCGTTCCGGCCTCGAGTGCCCCGACTTCGGTGTCCCAAATCGGATGCGTCCTCTAGCTGTAACGGTACGAACAATGGCCTCAAGCGGTGAAGGTTCCCACCTTGAAGATGTTCTACTTTGCAGTAGCCTTGCGGCACCGTTACAGTTTTGTTCCATGGCATTAGCTCTCCCTCAGTCCCCAGTATCACGGTTAAAGTATATGTATGTCTCGAGTTTCTATTAGTGCATAAAGATATTTACACACGATGACTGCTACTGGCTAATCCTATATTCACGTCCTTCGTTTGAAGTGGCTGCAGAAAGGGAGGTTGTGTGTAGGGATCGTGAGAGGGCACGATAAACTGCGGCATACCCCTTGCCCATGCGCTAGCTATCGAGCTAACTCCGAGCACGCATCCCCCGAAGACGTATGCTTCCAGACGATGGATTTTTACCCTAGCGAAAGAACACGTTACCCCTTGGTATAGGCTGGTAGTCGCCTTCGAACCCGCGTGCCAAAATCTTCGCATAATAACGTCCCGGTACAAGCCGCACGGTACAATTCCCACAAGGAAGCTCAACGTACATACTTTTCCCGCGAAGAATTCACCCTGAACCCGACTATACTTATCGAATACGATCAGCTGCGAACGGGTAGCACTGTGGGGCCGTGCGTGATGTTGCTAGGCGTTGTCTGCTGATATGTCGATACACGATATACCGATAGAAGACCCCTAACCAACAAGGGTTTCGTTGATGCCATTTCTTTCCCGATAGACAAGGATAGAGTCGTAACAGCAAGGGCTTGGAAGGATATTCTTACTTACTCTAGGATCAAGGGTCCTGATGAATCGTTAACCCCTTACAGCCTAGATAGGGAGTCTATGCTTTAGGCGTACCGTATTTACGACCTGCCTTCCTCGGACTTACTCTCTCGCTTCCACTTGATTTTCTGTAGATACTTCCTTCGTACTATTGACCAAGGCGCCAGAAACTTGTGAGGAAGCCCTAATGTCACAAGACCTGTACGTACAGGTAGGTAATAGACTATTGTTGTTGCGCGAAGGTCTCTAAAATCACCTTACTACGCACTACCTACTATATACATAGATAGTCTCTTTATTCAGTCTTCTATACCTGTGGCCGTATGACACCTGGCATGTCTCAAAATCCTACGTGGCAGCTGAAGGCCTTATAGTGAGGCGAAAGGTCTTTTACCCGACCCCGTTTTAAGCCTATGTGACAAAACACTGCACGTTTAGCAAAAATTAGGAAATCTACTCCCAGCGTCTTATTTAGTTCATAGAAGTCAACAGTTATTTCTTGATGATGCGAAGTTGCCAGAGAACAGAACTGTATCACATCACTATACTACAACACCACCAAGAAGGCTAAAATTTCTAATGTGGGAAAGCGTGGCCGGTGTAACTATTATACGTACTGTTATGGGGGAGAAATATAGGTCACTCGATCATTCGATGTTACCCATGTAGATATATATCATAAACCCCGGGGCAATATTTCGATTAAGTACGTGTACAACCAACAGTTCGTAATGGTTAGCGGCCTACCACATTCAGAACTAGTTGGTCGCCTCTATATTGATGTCTCGGTTTGTCCCGTCCAGTATTCCACCACAGTTTCCGTAGTTGCAAATATAACCCCGTTTGCCGGGGATTGGCTTCACTTCAACTATTAATCCTCCACTACAACTGCAGCAACAACGACAAGAAAAATGAAACTCGATAGCATGTGATAGCACATGTAGAAAATATCCCAGACTTTGAGATGTGGTAAGCCGCCTAACTAGCAGTGGCTCCATGTCCGCGCTATTAACCTTTCCATCGCTTTTGCTTAATTCCGGGTCCTTGATGTTGTTGTTTTTTCTTTGGCGTAAAAGTGATGCCTCTGCGCCTGTAAAAGTGAGCACTCTCACTCTCACTATTCGTTAGCTCTCGTAGTTCCAGTAATAAATATCGAGTGAGGGCAGATGAATGAGCATTGGAGCGCAATAGAAGATATTGTATATTCTGTATGGTCATTATTTGTAGATTCTAGCTACCAAACTACCTATCTAATATCTTTCAATCTGGAGTGTATAATTATCATGTATTACACTGGATATATTATGCGGAAGTATTTAGCGCTCTCGCAAACCCTTCAACTTCAAAACTCAAGCCACGAGCCTGCACGCCTTTCTAAGGCGCATAAGTTAGTGCTTGCCGCGAATAGACTATTGTAGTGCAACCTGAAGCAGCATGGCCACAATTTGTCTGGAAAGAAACCTCTCACGATGGCGCGGTTGAATAACGCCACGATATAGCCATCTCTATACACCCTAACTTCAAACTAAGCACGTTCTAGCGCTACCAGGTTGGATATCGTTGGATGTTGGACCCTGAAGCAAATGGGCAGAGCTCCCCTGATATAGTCTAGGGGTGATGATCTGAGCGATGGTCAGGAACGCGGGAGCTAAGGTATATAAAAATAGAGCCCCCTGCTCATATAAAGCGCAGAACTAACTGTATAACCTAGATCGTAGGGTTGTAGTGCTACAAACTGCACATTGGAAGTCCAGAAACCTGCAATCTATTGGTGGGAAGGGGCAATAATACGCTGCCCAATTGCATTAGGCTGTAATAAGCAAGCCGTCCGTTGTTGGGCTGTGGTACAATGCCCGGATGAACATAACAAGCGAACATCACAACACTGCATGAACCGTCCGCCCCGTTTTAAGAGCAACACAAAAAATAAGGGTCCAGTGTGCCTTTAGAATGACGAGCTAGTTATTGTGAGTCAAATTTGAGAACTAGTACCTAGAGAAGTTGAATTGTATCTCAACCCACGCATGGTCTATAGTACCCAAGCATGTGTTATACCTGTATCATCAACTTAGAGTTGTAAGCCCGTAAGGTCGGAGTTAGCCCCTTAAGACTTCTTTCACGGAGTAATGTCTATGTTAAGCCATGCATGCATGCATTTTACTGGAGAGTTCCACGACACGGGAATATTAAGTAGTACTTATTACCGCAGACACAGTAATTTCTATACTGTGCATGATATTTCGTCCGAATATCCAATGACTAATTTCAGGGCACAAGTGGGCTCTTGATTAATAGCGAATGTCAGCCTCACACAGCGATTAGAGTTGAATCCCGATTACTGAGCTGACTAGGGACGCCGAACGAATGGATTCGTTGATCTATTGGCTCCACATCCAGATTGCCGGTCCTGTTGGAGTGAGGGAGCGGTGGGCGATTGGGTAGAAAGGCCTTACATATTCCCAGATATTAATACAAAAATTAGGGGGGGCATAAATATAGCGTCACATTCCCCATTCCGGTATTAGCGCAATTCCCATGGAACAATAGCCCTTTGAAATAGGTATTGAAATCAACCGCGAATTCAAGTGAGTCTGACGTGTGATCCCTTGAACATAACTCCAAGTGTGAGCTGAGGCAACTGAAAGAACATTTGATAATATTGATGCATGAGTTGTGCGTCAAGTCTCTTTCCCCCATTCAAGCGTACTTTTTTTGAGAAATGCAGGTACCTACCCGGGTAATTGGTGTTGAAGTGTACATATCAAGAGTTTCGAAGATTGCTTGGGCATAGGCATGTATTACGGATTATCCGCTCTTATGTAAGTATCTAACCTATCTAGGTAGTGGAATCAGCAAGGATGTCCCACCTTCAATATCAAGGTAATGCTTGTCATTCTATACAGTATTACAGTACAATATAGTTAGTGGTAGTCCCGCCTGGAATAAAACTGGTTTATTGTAAAGTATAAACATGCACATGTTTAGCATGTTCAATTCTTTAGATATAAGCTAATTGGTTAGGAAGGGGACCGTGCTAAATAAGTATGTAAGTAGCTGTCAAAATTCGGTGGGGTGGGAGATCTAGACAGACACGTTCTTCGAAGTCAAATAAGTGGGTTAGCAAAATACCTATGGAGAGCGACATCAAAAAACTACAGAAAGGCTGGCCCTAGTTGGCGGTCTAATAACACTGGTACGTAAGCTAAGGAGAGCGAATCTGAAGTGGCAACATACTTAGTAGTAAAAGGGTAAGCACTTCCACGTTAGAAATGTCAGTTCAGGCTGCAACATTCAATCAAGATGGAATTGAATCTGCACATAATAGTGAATCGATACCTACAGTGTGGCAGTAGCATCGCGGGTACCTGAAGAACATTGGTTGGTAGCATTCACCAATGCTCAGGGTAAGTTCCCTAGCTGGGTAACTCTATTACATCATACAGGGTGGTATGATGTACATAGTATGATGTAAGTTCCATCAATGTTTGTTGCGGCTGGCACAGTTTCTGTCCATATGTATTTTGAGAGCGTCTTCGATAGCAGCAATTGATATTGAGCGACAACGAAAATATGGTCCAAACTAGTTCAAGCTAATGATGGATGCAGAAAGATTAAATATTCTCAGAGGTCGGTCGGGTCAGGGGAATGAATTTTGGTGATGGATTTGTTGACACACCTAAGTTAACTAGTTCGTGGGGCAAGAGCCGGCCCATAGCCTGGCTATATAGTGTTAAGAAATATTACAATACTGTCTGACGTAGCAGGAAGGTCCAGCAGCGGGTCGAGCAAGCCTGCAAGCCTTGCCTGAACGAGGTCATCCACACTTGCTCCATGTCCAATATCCATCCTTCTACGTGCCAACTTGGTAGTTTGTACCAAAATCCACGCAGAGACGCATCACACCACACGTCCCTAATACCACACACACTGCCGGCCGCCTCCTCGACCACTACCAGTACTAGCACTAGCACCACCAGCATTAGCACTACCACTACCACCGCTACCACCACCACCCACCATCACCACCGTCGCTGTCAACCACAGTCACCTCGTCGAGTTCAACCTCCAACCACCACTCCAGATACCATCGCCGAGCGCCATAACCGCTACCCATACCATCAACCCGAAATCGTCGCCCGGCAGCGCCCCGTGCACCGTTACTGTGTCCTGTCCCGTTCCGTCCCGTCCTGCCCACTAGGAGACTTCCTCTCTGTCCAGCGAATGCCGAAGACACGAGACCGTAGCCAGCACCGTCTTCGGCTTTCCTACTCGGGGGCTTTTTGATGAGGCATGCCAATCATTAATACTCCCCCGACCCCGAGCGAACAATGCGACTACTACCCTTCTCACTCTCATCATGAACCTGTTGCCGCGGTCTCAGAACACAACAAGACACCGTCTTTACCCGTGCCTGACATCTCGCGCCAGCACCCCAGGCCCTCACCCATAGACACAACAGCATATTTGGGTTCTCCTGGCACTGGGCTGCTCTCTGAACCTGTGCCTGCTGGCACGGCTGTTGATTACGGCTTGCAACTACGTGGTGGCGGGCTCGAGTCTAATGACATTGAGCCGTCCTCTCCTCTCGTCGGCAGAAAAGTGCTGGGAAACAGGGATGCAGGGCAGCACAACGTCTCAACGGCAGGTATGCGCGCGGGGCGAAAAGGCAAGGAGGTCAGCATCTCAGATAAGTCGCCCGAGATCATGGCAACAGAGCAATCTATCAGGGATTATCGTGCCAAAATCGCCGAAGATATGGGGAGAAAGACTCGGAGCACGTCGGCAGGGAACCTGGAGAATGCACGCGTGTCCCCAATTCGAGAGGACCCGTCTCCCTCCCCAACTTCGGCCTCTGACCTGGCTACCACTTCCACTGAATCAAATAAGACTATCCGCGAAGCTATAACGCCTGGATTTGCGGCAGGAACCCCATCGTACCCCTTTCCTCGTATGGCTACCCCGGGATTTCGGCCCTCACACCTACAGAAGTCCATCTCTCTTTATGACCAGCTCACATCGGATCCATCTACCCCTGCTTCTGCCATGACTTTTCTTCCATCTGGGGGAGCCCCAGTCTCCGAAAATCCCCATTATCCAAGCCCAAACCTCTATGAGCTTTCATTGATGCTCTCATCTGAACCGGGCTTAAATAGTTGGTGGGACACAGTCGTTCAAGTTATGACGGAGTTCTATAAAGCGGAAAGGATTACGTTATCGGTACCCGCAGATGCCACGGATGTTGATAATATACCCTGGGGCCAGAAAGCTACGTACAATCCTCAAACGGAAGCTAATTTCAGTATGGATTGCGAGGCCGGAGGCGGCAGTCTAGCTGGGGGTAGTGCTGATGATAGGACCGAAATATCGTCGACGGCAGAGCCTGCTCAGAGAAGTGAATCCCCTGTTCGCCCAAGTATACAAAGTCGTCACTCTTTCACTGCCTACGAGGAAAACAAGGAAGCGCGAAGAATAAAACTCAGCGAGACAACTTCACCAACCCCCCGCCGGCCTGGTCTCTCTTCCAGAAGCAAGAGCCATTATTCAGGTGCTGACCGTAGTGCTATGAACGCCCCTGAGACAACTTTGAACCAACAAGCGCTACAAGAACATGATGCGGTTGAAGAACAAAAGCCCTTCTCCAGCTGGGAAGCAGCGATAGAGTCTGAGAGGGTATTGAAAGGCCGAGTGCTACCCGTCCTGCAGGCCCTTGACCTCGAAGCAGATCCTCTCATCGACCATAACGGCATTACAAAAGTCATAGACCAGGGGAAGGTCATTGCCTTAACACGTACTTATCCTTACCTCAATCTTGACACCGATGAGCAGATGTCGAAAGCCAAAAGCTGGAGGCCCAGTAAAAGCTCTACAAAGCAAATAAGGTCAGAGTCTTCGACGAACCTGTCATCGTTACTCGCCAATGCCGGTGCACCTCTAGCAAGGAGCAAAGGTAAGAAGTCTATCATATCCGATATGTCTAAGGTCCCACACCTCTATTCCGTCATTGACGAAGGGCCACCTCGACCTCCCACACCAAGATATGAAGAATTCGAACAGGCTCCCCCTTCGCCTTGGTCGCAATCCCCTGCCCCGTCGCCCGCCGTCCGACCAGACCCCTCTGAAAATCCTTTCTTCACCGACGCGATGCTTGACGAGGGTTCCTTCAATCCTGGCCCTAGTCCGCATGACTACACATCTGTTCAAGCTCCTGAGACTATCGGTGTTGACAATTCTTGGACAGTCCTCCACATCCCGTTAAATCACATCTTACTCTCTAGATCCCCCCAAAGATTTAAGTTAGACCCATCTGTTCTTGAACAACGAACTAATCTGCGGGCAAAACATCATGATACCACCCCGTCGCCTTGGTCTATGTTGGAAGATTCTACCCGAAAGCATCAACAGCCCCCCATTGCAATATTGTCGATACTAAGCCCTGTCATCCCATATCCCTCAAATTTGCGATATTCTCTTGAGCACTTGGCTCCTCATCTAGCAACTTCCTTCTCGCTATGTCGTCACTATTCAAATCTTGAAACTGAAGTCCTTGGACTATCCCGAAAGCGGCCATCAAATACTGGTTTTGGTGGTATTGGCCCGGATGGTAGACCGGTGCCTAACCTGAGCACGTTCGGCCATTTTGGATTGTCTCCAACTGAGGAGATCTCTCAACGGTCGATCGCCGGGAGTCTCACTAGCCCGAGTGACTACTCGACACAGTCTAGGAGCATCGCCGGGTCCCCTGCGGGCACACCACTCTGGGAGCCTGGATCTTTTGGCCTGGTAGTTGAGCGCCGCCCGACTGGGACCAGCCCCAGCTCAGCTGGGGGTGACAGCTACTTTAACCCAAAGCCAAGAGGAGGCACACATGTCGAAACGCCACCAAGCACCTCAAGTTATCGCGCACCTCGCAATCCAAAAGAATTCGCTTCTAACAGACAACGCCAGCGCTCAGCAAGCCTCCGTAAACAACCTCAAGACCCCGGTTCGACACAAGAAACAGAGACCTCTGAAGCCGTTGTTGGATACAATGCTACCGCCGAGGATGAGCTATTAGTGTCTGCGAATAAGCAGCGACACGCATCTAGGGACTCAGCTATGTCAGGAAGAAAGGAAGAGCCTCGCGTAATACAAGACGTCGGCGACCACCCAAAACGGGTAACAAGTCTAGGTAGCGCTACACAGAGCAGCCACAAGCACACTAGGCTGCATTCGTATGGCGGTGATTTTGCTGCTACTTTCCAGTCTCTGCCACCAAGTACTCCGTTGCTCACGAAGCCGACGACGTCCACACAAGCTCGGCCCGGGTCAGTATCTGCGACGCAAGTCAGCATGAATCCACCTACGGACCGCTTGAAAGGGCTTATGCTCGATTTGGTACCTGCGCAAGTATTTGTAGCGTGGCCTGTGACCGGAGAGATCGTATGGGTAAACTCCAGATACTTAACATACAGGGGCCAAACCCTCGCAGACTTGGTTGCCGATCCATGGGCCAGTTTCCATGAAGAAGATCGCGAGGATTATATACGCACATGGACCCAATCATTACGAACTGGCGAGCAATTCGTTCATACGGTCCGACTCCGCCGCTTTGATGGTGCATATCGTTGGCACCAAGCTCGTGCCGTTGCGTCTCGGGACAAACGTGGAGTCATTGTTCAATTTATTGGCTCTTATATGGATATACATGATCAAAAGGTTGCTGAATTAATGGCCCTTCGCCAGGAAGAGGTTGAAGCATCCGAGGCAAAGCATCGCCTTTTAGCCAATCTTATCCCTCAAATTATTTTCACTGCTACCGAGAGCGATGGGATCACTTTTGCAAACGAGCAATGGCTGTCTTACACGGGGCAGAGTGAAGACGGCCCTCTAAAGGATGGATTTATGGACTTTGTTCATCCCGAAGACCTGGCAAGATGTCGTCTGCCAATCAGCCGTGGCTCCATGGCTATGACGGAGAAAAAGCCTCCCGATATATCTCCATCTGCAATCATGAAAGGACCGGCTCCCTCGGTCGCTCTAGAGAACCGATCTTCCCAGGGTTCCTCCCAGCACACTTTGACGACCTCGCAAAGTGAACTAACGGCTGGGAATCAATCTCCCAATCCTCACAATGCAGACCTCAGTGAATTGGCTAAGAAAGGCATCATTAAAGTTACGAGGGATAGCGAGGGTCGTGTTTCATATACAACTGAGCTGCGTTTGAGATCGAAAACAAACGAATATCGATGGCATCTGATCCGTTGCGTTGAGATCGATGATGCTGGGGTTGGGTTTGGCAGTGGACCAAGTTCCTACTTTGGCTCAGCGACTGATATCAACGATCATAAATTATTAGAGGCAAAGCTCAAAGAGGCTATGGAGTCGAAAGGCCGATTCCTGAGCAACATGTCTCACGAAATTCGAACACCCCTGATAGGTATATCGGGAATGGTGAGCTTTTTACAAGAAACGACACTCAGCGAGGAGCAGAGAGATTACACGAATACAATTCAGACCAGTGCAAAGAGCCTCCTCATGATCATCAATGATATTCTTGACCTTTCTAAGGTCGATGCTGGTATGATGAAACTCAAATTCGAGTGGTTCCACACGAGGTCCCTCATTGAAGACGTCAACGAGTTGGTCTCCACGATGGCCATCGCGAAGCGGCTTGAGCTCAATTACATAGTGGAAGAGAACGTCCCTTCTTGGGTTAAGGGTGACAAATTCCGAATTCGTCAAGTTCTTCTCAATGTCATTGGTAATGCTATTAAATTCACTTCCGAAGGTGAGGTCTTCAGCCGATGTCGTGTCTACACGGACCACGATAGCGAGCTTGGAGAGAACCAAATCATGTTAGAATACTCTGTCATTGACACCGGTCGAGGTTTCACAAAAGAAGAAGCTGGCCTAATTTTCAAACCCTTTAGCCAAATTGATGGTAGTAGCACGCGGCAACACGGTGGTAGCGGACTTGGCCTTGTGATCTCCAGGCAGCTAGTAGAACTCCACGGCGGTCGAATGGAAGGCAATGCGGTGCCAGGGAAGGGGTCAACCTTTACATTTACAGCTAAGTTTGGTTTACCAAGTGCGGCCGATCACCCCGATATGACTGGTACTCCACCCATGACGGCGACGGCGCAATCCCTAGGAGAAGACAGGACTATGCACGATATTCGACCACTTATGCTCCACAAGACATTAGAGCAATCATTAACTGCTAGCCCTAGCCCGGATGCCGAACCTATATCCCCTGCGTTTGCATCATCTGCCAGCTCTGATCCTTCGGTACGATCCGGGCGTACTCAGAATACCACATCGTCATCAGTATCCTCCCTCAATGCTGGCATTTCGCATTTCAGCGAAGCAGCGAAGGCTAGTGGGCAAGATATATCGCAAATGAGGTTCGAAATGCCAGTTAGAGGGTTATCGCTTCAGATGGTTCCTACCCCGGATATTACTAACACTACGTCTAGTGTGGAGAGGGCTCGACTGCCGATGTATTCGATCTTGATCATCTGTCCGCAGAAGTACGGCAGAGAAGCTATCTCGAAACATATTGAAACGACATTGCCTAAGGACGTGCCACACCAGATAACAGCTGTGCCGAGCGTTTCCGAGGCTCAGAAGTTGATTAGTGGCGATGAATCCGTTACCTTCACTCATGTCGTGGTCAACCTCAGCTCCGCAGAAGAGACGGTCAATGTCACAGACCAAATTGCAACTTCTTCGGGAGGCAATACGATTATAGTGATCATGTCTGATTCTGTACAGAGGCAAGCTGTACTCGACCTTGTTTCCGCTTCCGACCACCCACAACTTCTTGCGGATAAGCAAATAATGTTCATCCATAAGCCTGTGAAGCCATCTCGATTCGCTGTCATTTTTGATCCAGCTAGAGAGCGTGATGTGAGCACGGATCTCAATCGCTCGCGCGCAGCACAGATGGTCGAGTCTCAAAAGCGGAGCTATCTGGATGTAGAAAAGCGAATAGGTGACAAAGGTGTCAAGGTCCTGTTAGTCGAGGATAATACGGTCAACCAAAAAGTCCTTTCACGATACCTGAACAAGGTGGGTATCGAAGCAGATATTGCTGCAGATGGTATAGAGGCAACAGAAAAGGTGTTTGCGCACCCGTCCAAGTATTACTCTCTCATATTAGTAAGCCGCCTAGAATACACAAGGACAACGTGGCACGAGTATGCTAATCAAGTCTTAGTGTGATTTACACATGCCTCGCAAGGACGGGTATCAGACTTGCCGAGAAGTTCGACAGTGGGAACATGAGAAGAATTACGACGCTACGCCAATCATTGCACTTTCAGCCAACGTAATGGCCGATGTCCAGGCAAAGTGTACATCGGCTGGGTTTAACGATTTCGTCACGAAACCTGTAGACTTCGTGGATCTTAGTACGGTCATGTCTAAATATTTCTGACATGGCACTCACGTAACCATTAGCCGAGTATGGCTGCGGCTCGGTCGGCGACATTGCATCTTCGGAGTTTTCAGGCGAAGAAAAGGACGGTTTTCTATGCCGCTCGCAAGCAGCTGGGGTCCTAGGCTAGTAATGGACACTTGTATTGTTTCTTCACGTTGTTGTTTGAGCGTTGTATGTTTCGCCCGATAGCACTGGGGCGGATGGCTCTGGTATACAGTTGCAGCAAACCATTCTCCCAGAGCAACTGAAAGGCGGGCACCAAATCCCAGCAGATAGTCCTCGTATAGGTGGCCATCCCGATTTCGTA
Organism: Xylaria sp. Z21; assembly: GCA_037356095.1. NCBI lineage: Eukaryota > Fungi > Ascomycota > Sordariomycetes > Xylariales > Xylariaceae > Xylaria > Xylaria sp. Z21. Next base: position 70,019 of record JBAWJX010000069.1, on the reverse strand, counting down.
GCGCGGGATCGGGTGAGCAAGCGAGCGCTGGAAGCGGTGGATGGCCCTGCTTTACACGTGGTGTACACATTTCTCCGGGTCGTTAGACGATGGGTCTTGAAAGTGTGATTGAAGGATAACGTTTCTTTTCAAACCTCGTAGATATATACCTGTCGCTGTACAACTTGTCGGGATTAGATGGACGTGTGCACTTCCAATCAATACAATAACACTTTGCATTGAGAGTAAGATGCTCCAACATATGAAATACTATGAACAACAACCTCGTGAAAGCTAGGAACATGCAGCAATAGTGTGATAGGATTTCTGGGCCATGGTCCTGCCTAGATAAGATAACGAGGACGGTAGCCGAGGTAGCCTCTATTTTGGTCAATATTAGGATGACAGTGATGAACGTACAACGGCGTGGCGAAGTGGTGTGGTGCGTGGCAGTAGGTAAGAAGAAATAGATATCGATGCTGCCAGTTGGCCACATACAAGGGGACGTGGTAACAGGGGTAGAAAGGCTGGAAGTGGGTACAGCTGTACCGGAACAGCCGTTACGTCAAACAACTAGCACAAATAACCACGTACGGTGTCGTGTAGCCGATATGGATCGGCTCAAAATTGTACGAAATAGGTAAACAGTCGGTTGTCGCCACGATAATACTTAATTGTCAGCTCACCAACCTGAGCGCAAGGGACCCGACCCGTATCCGAGACAGCTTGCCTAATCAAAATTGCGGCTGGTGTCTCAAAAGTTGAAGAGGGAGCCAATTAAGCCAAACCGTCGATAATGTAACATCGCATAGCTTTCCTATGTTAGCTACGGATTGAAAGAAGAAGAAAAAACTCCAATACCTACCTGCTCTACAAGCAGCCTAAATCTATAATTATGGCTGATGGCGTTTCGCTTAGCCTAGTTTCATACTACTGTAAATTTCGACCACCTGTGTAATCCATTAGAAAAAGTTTTTTTCCCAGGGTATGAGAATAGGACCCTTACCCCTGTTCGCTGGCTTCATTTTTCCACTGTGAATTTTTACGTGAGCTTCCTGATAAAGCCGAGACGAAAAACAATTGGTGGGATGAATAAACTCGTAGGATCAGGCTGTTGTATTACTGTATCTACATATCCCACGTGCCAGCGAACGCCTTATGATCCTACATCCGATCTATCAGACGAAGCCTACCTGCTTATAGGATTGACTTACATATTTATACACACGCTCACATTCTCGTCCCACACTAAAAATTGAGGCTCTCAGTCTACGCCAATTCCGGTTTTTAGCTTGGAGCGTCGACCGGATCGTTAAACCCGGTGGACCGGTAGGCCGGGAGACGACTAGGCTGAAGCAGGGGTTGAAATAGTGCACCCTATTCAGGGCTTATCAAATCCCGGGATAAGGAGAAACAGTTTAGTCAACTTCGGCGACTGCTTTGAATTGAATGGCTTGCAATGGAAGCCTTCTCGAAGCCTTCCTAATCCGTATTGGTAGATTACCTACAGCCAGCGTAAATCACATACCTGGTTACCTACATACTGTACGTAACCACAGTTAGGTATCCAATCAAACCCGACCTCACCGCTTATCCCGTTATTAATCCCCCATCCATGATATTGATCATGGGATTTGAACTCGTGATCTAGTTTTCTCAACGAGAACGACTGGGGAGGAATCTCTTTTCGTGCATATTCATGATGATCAACTGCCGTGCTTCATGCTCCCATACCAGCTACACCGTCCTTAGGGCTAGACAGATCCGGTTTCGGGATTAATCCCTACACTATAATAGTCTATATGTGCAACGTGCAAGTTTTGTAATCACACCGCCGCAAAAGTGGCTCGACTACCAATGCCGAGCGCCTTACACTACAGTAGATTCCGCTCGTAGCTCGTCGCGACGGTTGACTCCGGTGCTGCACAAGAAGGTAGGACGACTTATCCCGCGCAGGATGCTCAAGTCACCATTCCTACGACGAATGTATGTAGGTATCCCTTTGAAGGCTCCGAGACTTTTTTTAACCCCCTGTTAGCTCCACAAACCCCCCCTGCTGAGATCAGCTACGTCGTTTAAGCGCACAGATACCAGCTTCTAGGAGCATATTTATTTGTTTAAGCAAGCATCTATTGTTCTAAGTGATACGATCAGCAGGGGTATAGTTAGTGGCCCATTGCCCTAACCTACTGTTTATCCCTTCGACCACCCACTCGGCACCATTAGTTTTTTCAACCCCCTGTTAACTAGTCCCACATTCATTCCCCTTGCTTGTGTCTTCCGGATAACCACCGGAGAGTGTGATCCAGAGCCTAGTATATTGTAGGCTACAGATCTAGTACTCAAATGGCGGTCGTTGTGAGAAGGATCTAATGGGAAGGTTTCCCGGGGTACGATGTACTTATAGGTCTAGATACACAGTGAATCCGCATGTCAGGTGGGGGCTAGGCTCCCATTGTCCATTGAGATGCCATTGAGATGCGATTGGGCATTGAGTCCCATTGAGACCTTCCTAGTAGGATCCAAGTGGTGCCGAGTGGGTGGTTAAAGGGATACAAAGTCACGGAGCTGAGGGGGGCTTCGGAGGGGTATATGCGGTGACAGTCACATTTCAACGGCGGACTTACTCCACGTGTACACTGCTATATCCATTCCTCGGGTTGTAATAGACCGCACCGCACAGAGGAAGCGGCAAAAGTGTCGAATCACGGGCCAAGTTATACACTAAGACAAGGTATAACTATAGCGGTCGAAGCAGAGTCGTGAGCTTATCACACTCGAGGCGGCATGATTGGCTTGGCGTGGTTCTGCTATGTAAGTGGTCTTGAGAATGAATGCGAATGCATGCATGCACTGCATCAAGAACATTGACGACGCGAAGTGATGAGTAAACAACGCACGAACTACCTATGCCAGGCTACATGTATGTATGTGTGTATGTATGTATGTCTCAGTACACGAGATAAACGAGCATTCGTACGAGGTCTCTGGTTGCTCTTTTGGGCGTGGTGGTTACCGAGCGTGTGTTCCTGACGTTGCATGACATTGTAGATCTGGGGTTTTATGCATCATTTACTATGTATCGGACGTTCCAACCACTTGGCTTGCACGCGGCCAAGTGGGCCTTTTGTTATGACAAGTCGCATATGGCCAAGCCGAAGGAGGACTAGTGTAAGGTACTGTGCGATTCTCCAACGCGCTTAAATATTGGGGAACTCTGTTGTGTAAGTGGCCCGCTATGTCCCATTCAGGACAGCAGGACGTCACATCGTGTGCAGCCGACGAAAACACGCACAATAATCCCGAGAACGTATGTAACCTTGAAACGTCACGGGGCCACGTACAGCACAACATACATACACGACAACCGACAATCAATAATTCATAAATAATAACCGGATGATGCAGGCAGGTCTTGCCGAATCCTACAAAACAAACAGGCCATCGTCGGCTAAGGTTAGGCATCAGTCATATGGTTCGCTGACCGACTTGGACCGTTACACGTGGCGAAGGGACGGGGGTTGCATATGTACCGTGCCGGGTTATTACACAGACATAACACGGGCCACATATTACATAGACAAGACTACGTATTACTATGGTTATGTATGTAGGTGTGCCCGGCTATGCACAGTCCTTGGGACTGGAAATAGCTTTACGTTATTATAAAGATAAGGCACAATTTTGTCACAACTCGTCACAAGACATAAGACACATTCATAGGACATCCAAGGCACACATGTATTCATACGGAGCAGAGGGATTTCCCTACCCAGAGGGAGCAGTCCTGAGGCTTAGCCTATCAAATAATCCCAACAGGGGAATTGTGCCTCTCAGCGTGCCATTTTCGCCGCACCGTCATCGCCCTCCTGACTATCCGAAGCTTGGACTTCAGGTAAGATGAGAAAAAATTTTCGTCCCGAGAGGCATGGGCTTTTGTTGAATCACACGGACTACCGGTTCGATGATCGACACGTCGTCTCTCGCAGTTAACCGATAATGCTGGCCTTTTCTCGGACTTGGCTAGCAAACTAAACACGACGATCGGAAGCGACAGCCGTTTCATACGAAAGCATCCTATGCTATAGGACAAAGCAATTATTGCTCTGATAAGTAAAATCTATATGCTGGAATGGCCTAGAGACCGAATCAACCCTGGAAGAGTGCGTGAGTGACTCACTAAACTAAGTGGGAAACTTGATGGGGACCTAGTTTCACTGTTTTGATTGGACTGGGGCTTGGACCTCGTCACGGCCTTGCGTTGCAAGGATCCGGGAGTGAGACCGAAATGGGGTGCAATTATAGCATATGTCAGACCCAAGAAAAGTTTCGTGGCGTGAAAATCATCACGAAAGACCTGTTTCGAGGCAAGTCGGTCGCCTGTATCGGCTCATGGGTATGTGTGTCCCTGTCCTGCATTGCATTGCATCAGATACTCCAAGCACCACATTTACATTTGGAGCTGTCCATTTGTAGTAAGTGCATATACATAACTACCCCGACGAGACCGATGAGACACTTACGTCGAGGCTTCTTCAACCCGCTAATCCTTCAATCTCGAGTGAGACCAAGAAGTTTTTTATAGGCTTCTTCTAAGACATTCCCCAACCGAAATTGGCATCTTCATCCCAATGCGTTGACGAAGCTTTGTTTTATTTTTTTTAGCTTCTTCTCGGAAATAGTAAAGCTTGCAAAAGTTAGCTCCGATCATGAGGCAGCGTTAGAGAATGTTACTATCGTGATGTAAGTCTCCGAGTTACCAATCTTACTAAGGTAGCCCCCAAGACACTGATCCAAGATCTCTGTAGGTGCGTGACGAAAGAGCCATTATCCACCAACATTCGACCGAGCGATTACTCGTGATGTGATCGTGCTCACAAGGCTTACGACTCGTACCACTAGCCAAGTACCAATTTAACGAACGACCAGGATAAGGCCAAGGACTGTGTGTGAACGGGCAACTCGTCACAGTCTGGCAGGCATCGAGACGCAACTCTGATCACATGATCCTCGCCGAGCTCACGGAATGGAATCCCGACCCAGGTCCTTGGGCCGCGTCGAATCCTACGCCACGTTTTGAGTAGCTTAGACAGGGTATTTAGACAGGGTATGTGACTTCATTTCAAAGTGTCTCCTCCACATTTCCTGTCAAAAATTTCCTGGCCCATTGGTTCGGGTTCAGTTCCCAGACGGTCTAACGTAGACCCCGACGGTGCGAGCGGTCTAGGTGGAGAGAAATCTCTTCGAGAACGTTACGTCCCAGGAAATGGAGATGTGGGCGGTGCCAGCTTCGGTACAGACCCTGCACGATATCAGCCCGAACCATGGTTCTGCGGTGTGGACTCACTGTGCAGTCCCAAGCAAGCCATAAGTATAAAGCAAAGCCCATTCGTCCCTTTCCTTGACCGAATATCCATCCATCCCTCAGTTCACCACTCACACCCAACAGTCCACCCGAGTATAGGCTGGTTCTCTGTACTTGATTACACTCCTTTTACTATACTCAACCCCATACATATATACACCATACACCTAAACCTAATACAAGATGACACAACTCACCCTTACTGCAGGCTTGACGGCACAAGCCGAAAAGCACTCCGCCTTCATGAAGCAACTTTCAAAGCCTCTTAGACGGAAACCATCCTCGGTCAAGATCAAGACAGCATCACATCCGCAGTCGATCACCACATTCCCTGTACGCGTCCACAAGGAAGACAACCAGATCAACCAAGGTGCTCTCAACGCTCGGAAAAACTTCAAGGAGTTCGCCCGTAACACCGAGTTCCGATCCCACTCTGCCGGTCCCCATGGAAACTTCTTCTCGATATGCTGGCCCAATGGCAAGACGGAAAGAGTCAGGTTGGCAACGGAGATCATCGAGAGCCTATGGGTGTATGATGGTAAGCTAGGATCTTTCCCCCCATACTCATCGTCCCGAGAACCATTAAACTGACCTTGCTCTCCCCAGATGTGATGGAGGATGTCGACCATGCTGGTGCTGTGGAGGTTCACGCTAGTGTTCGAGACACGTTGACCGGAGTTGAGAAGCCTAGCAAGAAGAACGTGATCGCCTCCCTCTTCAAGGACTTCGGTTCACGGTTGAGCCAGATGGACAAGCATGGAGCACCTCGGGTCCTGGCCTCGCTGAAGGCGTACCTCGACAACTACGACAGCCAGAAGACCCCCTTTGACACCATCCAGAAGTACACCGAGTACCGTATCATGAACGTTGGCTACGGGTTAGTATTTAACATGTCATTAGTGTTGATTGATCAGATGTACTAACAATATCATAGTATCATGGACAGCTTCATGCAATGGACCATGGGTCTCCAACTCAACGAGGCTGAGACTGATGAAGCCCACAAGTTCTACATGTCTGCCGGGCGTGTGATGGGCCTCACCAACGATCTCTACTCGTGGAACGTCGAGCGGACGGAAGCCGTAGATTCCGCAGATCGCAAGTGGAACGCCGTGCCCGTCATCATGCAGCAGTACGACCTCAACGAAGAGGACGCCAACGTCTTCCTGCGGGGCCTCATCGTCCACCACGAGCAGATCACTCGTGAGCTCGGCGCCGTCCTCTTGAGGAGATTCGGCTACTCGTCCACGATGACGAAGTACGTCGAGAGCGTCAGCCTTATGCTAGGCGGAAACTGCTTCTGGTCGGCCACATGTCCGCGGTACAACCCCTAGTGTGGGGCATGCCGAGTTGTGGCCTCTCCGTTTCCGACGTGATGGTGATATCTAATGATGGGTCTTGGTGGAAGGGCTTGGTGTGGTGTTCTGACGAAAATATTAGTAATGGGTCCAAGGAGTTTCGGGGCAACTATGAGAAGGCAACGGTTAGAGAATCAGTACGCACACGCGACAAAACAACCATTAGTTAGATACTACTACCACCATACTTTGTTTGAACTTACACTCTTTACACATAATAATTAACTAGATACATTCCTTTCTGCCTGAAGGTGTTGATGGTGATTTGGCCCTTTCGATTCCCAAGTGGTATGATATGATGACTGATACATGGAAAGTTTGCTTCGCTTCGCTATAGATTTGTTAAGTACTTGCGCCGATACACCAAGAAATGAAGAATTGACATAACAAAAAAAAGATTATAAAAGAGTCTGTCCTCCCAATTCCTGCGCGCGTAACCTTAATGTTTGTTTGCAGAACCGAAGCCTAACGCCTTTTGGTTCCTTGGTTTACTTTCTTTCTTTCTTACTTCATTATACATCGGAGTACTTAACTTCGTATTGAACAGTTTTATGAACCCGGCCCTTGGGCACGATGAAGTCCTGACTCTCCGCGTCGTTGAAGTCCTGCAGCTTCATGCCATTGCCCATCTCCTCCCGCACATGAGATTGCTTCGTCGAGGCGCCGTAACCCGTGCCGTAGTCCTTGCCAGTCGTACCGCCGAACGGCACGAGTTTCAAAAGAGGCCGCAGAGCGGCGAGAGAGCCGGTGAAGAGGGTCAAGCCGACCTCGGTAATGGAACTGCAAGGCCGTCATGGTAAGTCATACCGTCCCCAACATCTCGTGATTCCTACTCAGAAACAGACGGAAATCAGAAAGGTACTTACTAAACGAATGTGGTTAGATAAGCGTTGGCAGCCTCGATACCGGTGGGCGATTTCAAGTTGCCAACGTCGACTAGGTACTTCAGCCGGATGATGGTCACCACCGAGCTTGCGACACCTAGTCCGAGAAGAATGATGATGGAAGCCTTTACCCTCACACTGAGCTGAACACCCTTCAGCAGGTATGCCGGTAGACCTGCGTAGAGGAAGCTGGAGGCGATGTCCATGGCCGAGATCGAGTAGCCGGTGTTAGCGAGGACAGCCGCCGGCAGGCAGGTTCCAGTGCCCTCTCCCCACGCCACGGAAAGCGGCACACATTGGAAAGCGACGATGAATGTCGTGACAGTCGTCCAGATCGTTAGGGCGACAATCGAGCAAATCAATAGCGTCCGGACTCCCTTGCTCGTAACGGCGATGCGAAGCAAGACGAGCGCTACGCTCAGCTTGGCGACATACAGAACGATAACGTAGCTAATAGTGGACGCGACAAAGAACTTGAGAGAGCGAAACCCATTAGGACCCGGTTTCGCCAGACGATATCACCAATATGAAAAAGACACTATACTCACTCGCACAGCTTCCGATATGTTGTATCCCGGCCGCGTTACCGGGTCGCCGTAGCCATTTGCCAAAGACACCAACGTCAAAGCACAAAGTGTGACAAATCCGCCCTATTGCCCATTCATGTTAGCAACTCCTTATCTCACTGCTCGCTTTCAGATCTGATCCCGTCCTTACAAAAGCAACCACCATAGCATAGTCATCGTAGCCGAATGATTTGCTGATGCAAATTCGGACGTACACCCTCAGGCCGACGGCGATGAAATTGAGAATGAGGAAAGTGTAAATCGCAGGCGGAAGACTGTCTCGTGCCCACGCCATTTTGTCCTATGTTGATCTGGATCCTGTCCTGTCTTGTCTTCTTCTCTTGCTTAAGCTGACGATAAAATATGTATGGTGGCGGCGTATAACTTAGTGCCGGCACGCTAAGGGGGCATGGACGATGGTGGAGGGGAGGTGGTGATAATAATAATTATCAACCAAGTAATGAATGAGTGAATGAATGACTGTTGGGATATGTATAGGATATTGGCGACGGGAAACAGGATATGCGGGCGGGATATAAATCAGGAATTCCTGAGACCCTCTTCTCTGGATGCGTGCTCCCGCTTATGAGTGAGGTGGGACGTCTTTCCCTTTCCCTTGTGCTTGCTAACTATTCAGCTAAGCGGCCCGCCCCTCAAGACTGGATGGGGAAATGCCAATAGATGATCAAACAGGGCCCTCGAACCAGATACGACAGGTCCAGAGAGACTCGGGGAGTAGGGGTCTGGTATGTGGTGTGCTGGGGTTTTGCTTTCTTCTTTTCCGCACCAGCCTGCGGGAACAGCAATTACGATTTGCTAGAGACCCGTTCCATAATAAAGGGGGAATGGAATTGGGAATTACTTAGTACATAGGTTCTGGTATGGTATGGTACATGTGCTATGGGTTAGGGATGGGCTGGGCTGACGGTAGCAAAGGCGCAAGCTCGCAAGCTTCTGGTTCGCTGTACACTCCGTGAGGGTGGTGTCGAAACCTGGGAGCGGTGGCAGGGAATGCGCATTAGTGTGCAGATGTTCCTGGACCTCCGCAGCCCGCATTAGCGTGCTGATGCCCTCCCTAACCTCCGCGTAACCACGGTCGTGATACTTCTTTGGCCGTGCCAGCGCCATGCTTTTTTCGATGCTGCCACATGGGGCCACTTGATCGATGGGCCAATAACTGACATGTTCAATTTCATAATCATTCATAATAGGAAGCATCAATTTACGAAGCCGTAAGGGGGGTTACTATTCCCATGGTTATGACAACGAACGTTGAAATAAACGCGGCCGAGTCAGGTCACTTGAGTTACTTAGAAACAGCCACAGTTGGGTAATTAGCAATCTGGCAACTTGGTGGGCTAACAGGAAGACACGTTAGAGCTCCCTCGCTTCGTTTTAGTCTAGGTAGCGATCATTCAGCGCCTTCGATCCAATGGCTTTGTTTGCGGGGTGCCCTGAACTACAACGGCTTTCTCTGTGCTAATTACGGTAGGACGAGCTCGATGCGTTCGATTAACTATCAAGCGGGAGTGAGACGGGAGGCCGTGCCATTCTTGCCCGAGATCTCGCCCCCAGGAACAGGCGGGAAGGGGGGAGCTCGACACACGAGTCCAATTAGACTACCCGGCGGCGATTGGCTAGTTAAGATGATATGGCCACAACATGACCAGAGCTTATCTCGCTACCTGCTAATGAGCCGTTTAAACTCCACAACGATTATAGTTAACTATTCGCTTCTTTGCGAGATCGACAATTTGACACACACAGTATCCCCATATTCCCGCATAGAACGCAGAGAACACAGAGGGGACTATACCGGTCGTGAGACGAGCCCATGTTTCTTCAAAGGGAGTATTTCCTCTTTCAACCACGAGCATGAAGGCAGAACCGGGCTAGCACCGACCAGAGCCAGGGTGATGGCCACTAGCGAAGCAGGTACCCCTGCGGATATATCAGAATTCTGATGAGAGAACCCGCCGCATGCGGGCTGTTATGCAGCCGTTTCCTGGTCGTCCCCGTCTGTCCTACGCACATTTTCGTCCATGGTGTCGTCGCCCATCCCCACAGCGCTGAATTATTTAATACAGTATTAACATGGTTCATCCAGGCCTAGATTCGCTCTGGTTCTCATTACGCAGCTCGTAGTGCTGTGGATAGTGGACATAGTGTGGGCATAAGTCGATGCGGAAGATCAGGATCTGCATGCTCGGCACCGGTTGTGTCTTCTGTAATGATTCCAACGTCTGCATATAGTTAAATAACATGCATCGAGATAGAGGGCCGGTAATAAAGAAGTTGGAAAACTAATGTGCACTAAAGAGCGATAGACATATGCGTATGTAGGTACAGAATGATACAGACGTCATGTAGGTTCCAATGTATGCAGGCCCAGACCAGACAGGCTGACCTGCATCTTGCGGGTGATAACGTCGCATAGCAAACTTTTTTCCTTCCAAAGCTATGCATACACTACATACGCCAAAATCCGTGAGATCCGAAATGTTTATCAGGAATATGCCATCTGACCTCGTAAAACCGGCCGAATCCTAAGACAAGTCCAGCCATGCCATGCCGTATTGTGCGTTGTAGGATGCCGCGCGTTTTCGATTCAGGAACGAGCCTCGTACGAAAAAGACGGAGGCTCAGTACTCAGCCGAGTGTTTGTTCGTGTACGTAGTCATATGCGTAAATAAAAAGTGTGTGGCGGCCGATCAGGTCGCCAAAAACTGCCGGGTGCGCTGCGATTGGCCAATGGGTCCTGTTTCTCCGCCTCGGTTGTGCTCCCTGTCGCCGGGGGGCTCGGAAAGGATGCATCGAGACACACACAATCCCTCAGCAGCCTCCTCTCCTTGGCTGGCTATCCTTCTCCGTCTAGTGTAGTATGTATGTAGCGTAGCGCAAATACGTATGATACCTACACACAACACCAGTCTACGCCATTACGCTATGTACATCGCCTCGGTGCGCTAGATAATGGGAGGATGCAACCGAAACTCAGCCCAACGTAATGGAGTACCGTTGGTAGGGTTGCTTTCGGCACTTTCCCATTCCCACTGCAGCGGGCATAGGGTCTCGGGTGACTCGCTAATAAACAACGGACTTCCACTACATAGTAGTGCAGAAGCTGATATGTATGTAGTGTGTATGCGAATAGAGGCCGATTTCTGACATTTCTGACGGCGTGAGAAGTGATGGAAATAACCGTCCGGGCCGCCCCGAACGTATAAAATCTCACCTAAAATCTTTAGTGTACTTAAGACACGATACTACACAGTATAAACATCGTCTTACATAGAAGAAAGCAAGTAGTCTGCACTAACTGTCATAGTCGTTTGGTTACACCACATAGTGTATACCCGCACTGGAGCCTCGTCAGGGTGTCCCTGTCTCTGTGCCTGTCCCTGTTTTGTTGACAAGGATGTTGTTTATGCCCCATATAATTTGCCCGTTATAAGAAGTTGTGCAAATCACGTGAAATAGTCTTGATTGGCTGAGACTATCCAGCTTTAACCGGCCCCACTACCCTATATTACGGACAGCCGTGATTTGCCCGCAAGTTCCCTGCCCTATACATTGTCTATAAGTATGCATTCGATGCAGACATATACACTGTAGCCTGTAAGTCTGTCCGGTCTAGTCTCTATGCGACTGAAGCTCCGAATCTGACATCAGACCCAGCAGAAGCAAACACTACAGTACAGCTGTCGTTGGCTGCAGCTTTGTCGGTCGTTCTCTGGTTCTGTGCCGCTTCTGGTCAGCAGCCCACTACCACTACTGCAGTCAACTTGGATAATCTTGCGATAGCCTCTTCACCACCGCCCGCCTTTTCCCGCCTTTTTCGCCGCTCGTCGTAGTTAGAGAAATAAATACAAGCTGATTCCCTCGCCTTCTTCGAATGTTTCATCGCTTACCTAAAGAGTAATCAGCCCGTTCTTCCTTCTATGCCGGCCGAGACATTCCGTGATAGAATGTGATATATCACATCTCATGCTACATATATACGCATATTTGAAACCAACAGAGCTGCCGGCCGAGTATTTAGTAAGCTATCGCCTATCAAAAACCCCTCCTTATCAAACAGCCTAGTCTAACTTAACGTTTCATCGGTGCTATAGTAGTTTGATTTAGGTATATCAAGTTCGAAAGAATGGAAACCTGGGCGAAAGTTCCTGGTCGCTATGCTTACCCGGTTGACAACCCTAGTTCCAACTCCGCTAGGTAGGGTTACACTGACCGATCATCCCCATATCCATCCCCATCTTGCGACGAACTCAACCCTATTTCAGCAAGCCCTTATCCCCCACCTAAGCCCCCTATCGATCGATAGCTGACAGACATTCAACCCGTATTCTCGGCAGTAGAACGCCGAATACGTATGTATATATATACGTATATATCTGCTAACCACCAAGAATTTTATAGGAGAGCGCCCGGACCATGAGATTGTCGGATAGATCGATCGATAAAACTCCATCTACTTAACTGGTCTAATGTAGGTATTCCGTAACCGAGCAGCCAGCTACCTAGATAACGTAATACGTATCAAAACGAACCAACCTATCTATCAATGTCTAAATAGTAAGTAATATCCGGGCTCCAACTACGACGTAATGTGATCGCAACTCCCAATAGCCATAACGTCGGGTGGTTCGTATGTTTTGGTCAACCTCCCTGTTAAATTGTCTCGAAGGTCAACCCATCCAGCCACACATTCGGTTAGCAGGTAAGGTCGTTAGTGTGGTAGGTGGTATAACTAATGAGACCACTTCTGTATTGCTGACCCCATTCTGGATACGCTACAATTACAATTATTTGGCCAATCAAAGGCGCCAGTCATTATGAGGCCTGTCATGTCCTGCACATTACTAAATACTTCCGGGCCGTTTCGCTCATTTTGGCGTCTCCCTCCTCGTGGTTTACTCGTGGTCAATATACCCACAGACAAGACTCGCTTCTCTATCTAGTGTAGTATTAGGGAGCATTATTTACGTTTCAGTACACCTTCATACACGTGTATGAGTACACCTAATACTTAACTAGGCATGACAGCTGGAGGATTTTGCCAAAGAAGGACTGTTAGTTCAACTTGGTTGGCTCAAGAGCGCCATGGCTTCCTGTCCGAGCTCGCCATGCATGCGGGGTCGCCAGCTGAAGGGACTAGACCGTGGATCAAATATTTAGCTCGACGCTAAGGGCTTGCCACCCCATGTCTTATTCGGGCGGGAAGCTCCTTATTTTGTTTCCTTACAGATCAGATGTATGCGTAGTTCAAACCCCCTGGATAGACAAGTTTCATGCCTTATAGGTACTTAGCAACTATAGGTAAATATGAATCAAAAAATCAATAAGAAACTCGAGTGGCTGTATAAAGTGAACACTGCCACGTTATAATAGGTATATATCGACAGCTTAATTATGTCAAGAGGCTGCAGTACGCGTATATTTGTTATACATGCTAACAGTTAGGTTAGACTACCCACCATCATCAGCGGCCCGGCATTTAGCATGGCGCTAACCGTTCGCTAACTCTGATTATCCCAGGAAATAGTGTCGCATGATATGTCCAGGATGCAATACACTAACTATGCGTAAGAACCAACTCGTTATGTGCGAGCAAATGTAAATCTCACCCAACAGGCCCGTGGCCCGGCCCGCGTGTCGTTTACATACACACTATTGACTCCTTCACCACGCCCAAGTCGACACTATCCTCCTCATTGTTTCAAGGGTTCAGACCAGATAAGGCTGGGTACGATCTACACCGCCTTCTCCCATGCCTCTCTGCCCATGCCAGTGCCAATGCTGAGAGGATACCCAGACCCTAACTATGTATTAGGTGCATTGGGATGTATTATTTCCTGCAGGATGGCGTGCAATCTTATTTAGTCGAGTCAAGAAAGGAAAAGGAGGGGTGCGGCAGCGACTGGCACCCCGCCTTGCACGACCAACAATGAGATGACAGGCTCCGCGACACAGCGCGCGAGGTAGAGACAATGAATTTTAGTTTAAAGGGCGGTCTGCCTGTCGAGATGGCGAGAGGTTTTTCGTGTCTTGTCTAGTTCTTCATTCTCTTCTCATCAGCTTATCTACTACTACATCTTCCATCCAGTCGTTCTCATTCTCATATCTCATATCATATATACCCTTCGCTCACTTCATTTCTTATTTGTCGATACCCCGTCACACCAACAGAAGCAATGGCCATGGGAGATATGATTGTAGAGCAGCGCCCTACGAGCGCATCCGTGCTCCCTAGACACCACCTCAAGGCCGCCCCCACCCCCCCTAAGCTACCCTCCGTCATTGACGAGGTTACACGAGAATGGCTCTCGTCCGTCCTCGGCGTCGAGGTCAAGTCGGTACACCGCACAAGAGAGATCCCCGGCACGGCGACTAAGCTGTACCTGACGGCCAAGAACGACGACGGCGAGAGGCGGTTATGCGTCAAGGGCGGCTTCAACCCGGCCTTCATGGCGCAGATGCCATGGATCGTCATGATCTACCAGCGCGAGGTCGAGTTCTTCAACCGCATCGCGCCGATGCTCAAGGACATGGACCTGCCGACGGCGTGGTGGGCGGGCCACAGTCCCACGCAGGGCATCGTCATCATGGAGGACCTGGGGGCGCGCGGCTGCCAGTTCGGTAACCCGGTCGAGACCTGGCCCGTAGACCGCGTGCGCCTGGGTGTTGAGCAGCTCGCGGCACTACACGCGCGGACGTGGGGCGTGCGAGCGAGCGAGTACCCCTGGCTGACGAGCGACTACGACCAGGCGCTGCTCACGCTGATGCAGACGTACAACGCCGTCGTCAACGGCCCCGACCGCCCGATCATACGCCTCTACCTACGCAACCAGGCCCGCGTCACCGCCGTGCTCAAGAAGCACTACGCCTCACGCAACCCCAAGTTCCAGTGTCTACTACACGGCGACGCCCACCTCGGCAACACATACCTCGAGAACGGCGCCCCGCGCTTCCTCGATTGGCAGATGATCCACATCGGCTCGGCTTTCCACGATGTCGCCTACTTCATCGTCGGCGCCCTAACCACAGCGGACCGCCGCGCCCACGAGTGGGAGCTCGTCGACCACTACCTCGCCACGCTGGCCAAATACGGCGGCCCCACAGACCTGAAGATCACCGACCAGGATGTGCAGATTGAGTACAAGAAGTCTTTCCTTGCGGGCATTGGCTGGATCATGTGCCCCTACGAGATGCAGCCTAGGGACTGCGTACACGCCATGGCCAAGCGGTACGCCGCCGCCATTGACGACCACAAGGTTCTCCAGCTTGTCGAGTCTCTACCTGAACCTACTACTACTACTACATTATAAGAACTTGTATTATCACACAGACTTGGAATAGGCGCGTTTGGGAGGGAATATCAATTTCAGGCTTTTTTTTCAACATGAGATAGATGCCAGGGGATTGGCCGCCATGTTTGGTTAACTAGGTCTACACGATGCAGCGCATAACGCCCAACAAGGGGAAGTCAGAATCAAAATAAATCTTATTAATTAAGCCAATTACCAAAGCCTATTGACCTTAATTTTCTACTATTAAGATGCGCCAGTCCGTGACATAAGATGACATGCATGAACACGAACATGGGTATGTTGTGCCTGAACCGTGCTTACATTTGCTAGCCTAACCAAACGCGCTATTTACTAATATTTTCTCGTACCGAGTACTACATAGTCTAGGTAGATTGGATGAACCGCGTCCAAATGCGGAATCTCGGATTCGGTGTCAACAGTTAGAAAAAATATACGGACACTCAAGCATTCAGGCATATAAAACCAACCATCCCTTCATCATTATTATCATTCAGACACCGGCATCCTCCCGGGGTCCCAGGAATAGCACGACCAGAAACTGAGCACTAGTAATCAACAGTCGTCGTTTCACTTGCGAATTCCAGTTGATGCTTAAAACCTAGTGCTCGTGAATTCGCACTTTGTCAGCCTTCTAAAAACAAGGGGTCCCCCGGCAATCCGTATACGGGCAATAACCCTCGAACCCGGCCCAGATCGCGTTCGTTTCCCCTGACAGCCAAGACCTCGGTCTAACCCTGTAGGATTTCGTGGGTACTTCATTTCGATGTGGCGCCATCATGTAACGTAGGTATTTCAAGCTATTGATATATTCACTGGGTAGACTCATAGTCGATATGTTAATAAACAACTTGAAAATGAACACGGATAAGATATACAGACACATATACAAGAGAAAAAAAGTAAATGGATGCAGTCAGAAGAAAATAAACGTACGACACAAAATACTTGCTACCTACTACCGAATTATACTAATCTAGCGGCTACGGAAACTAGATGCCGGGGCTATGTTGATTTGAGGATAGTGTCATCGGACTTAAAAGGTGGCTGTCGGATCTATTATTATCGTACACCAAATGGGAGATCATATATATTCCCTCAGCCATCCCCCAGAAGGGAATCTTCCCTCTCAAGACATGCTACCAAAAGGTTCAGTACTGTACCCAACCTCACAAATTTCCAACTCTATGACAATTACATTTCATTGTTGCGTCCAAGTCCCCGCAAAAGTGGTTCATGATATGCTCAATCGTACGAAGTGAAACCCTTGGTGTATTTTCCTAATCGGGCCCCTGTTTAGGTGAAGTTGACTACCTACATGTAGTTATAGAATGAAGGGATGAGGTTCTGATTCGCCAGATGGCAGCTGAGATATAGGTAGCAGACAATGACTTAAGGTGGTACTAATATGTGTTGCCGCCCAGGTATTCCACTAAGTGCCGCCTTAAGGTTCAGGTGAATTTCACGCACAAGCCTAATTCTCCCTACTCCAGTTGCCACCTACGTCAGCTCAGACATCCAAATTAGCCGGGCCATAGTACGCCCGATATCTATGTAGTACCATAACACATGAGCATATCGGCCGAGTACTCTATCGCTCACGGCAACTTCCACCCTTCCTCCATCTATTCACCGATATAATAGGCTTTGCGTGACGAGCGCTTGCCAATAGGAGGCTTGGAACAGTAGTTCAATTCAACGAATAATTCTCTTGGGTTCTCTAGGGTCAATGTTTCCCCTCCCATTCAGCCAGGAATATCCTAGCCAAACGGTCCAGTCTCTGCATTTCTAGGGATGCCTAGGGGAGGCTCCCTATTGGTAGCCTTCCTAAAACCTCTTGCAACCCTCTCCTCCAATAGCCTCCCTACAAATCAGAAAGTCTTAGTTGATACCGGGTTGGACCCAGGGATAAGGCTGGGATTGGCTATGTGTGGCTCGTAGCCTTCTCCGAAGTCGGGAGTTCTGTATAGCGACTTCACCATGTGACGTTTTGAGGCGTGGATCGACGACGTGTTTTCGGCGCTTATGCCGGTCAGCTGGTCTCTGGCGATGCAAACTTTCGAATTAAAAACAAAATACCTTCATACAACGAGCTCTCGTATCCCCTCACTATCATAAACGTCACATATGCCAACACGGATTACACTTGCGGCAAGCGCTAGCTTACGCCACCCAAGCTCCCTTAAAGGATGCGGAGCCGGTAAAGGTCAAGAAGAAACACCGGTGCAAGTTTCAAGGAATAATATCGGAGAGCGGTCAGTGATGAACAGGGTTGGGCTCGAGTTTCTGCGTCTGGCGAGGAATCTCAATCGTCAGGTCAATTTCAAATTCCACCATCTTGAGACCTTTCCGGAGAGTAACCTGTGCTATAGCCAGGGTGATGCGTTAGGTTCTAGAGAAAGCCAATGTTCTATAAATTGCATCCATCGTGATTACAGTCTAAAACTGGGGCGTCTCGTTGCCGAGATAGAACTTGCCGCTGAGATCAGTATCTTTGAGAGCATGGCCAATACGACCAAGACAGATTCAATCGCGAAAGGTCAATTATTAAGAGCTCCTGATAGTTCATGAGAGCGCGTTCTCTTGATAGATGATTCTATGATACTATTTGGTTGTACTTAGAAGAACAACGCGAGGTCCGCAATAAATTTATTGCCTGAATAGTCGAATTATGGATTATCATTACCAGCTGATTATATAACCTTTACAGGGCGAGATAGGGGGCAGGGGAAAAGCTAGAGAGCTCGAACTAAGGTAGAAGAGTAGGGGAAATGTGATAAATATAAGAAAACACTCATGGATTCAAATGAGAATAACCCATCAATTTATTCGACTTTTTCTATGTAATAACATAAGTTAATTGGAGCAAGTTCGCAGGTCGTTTTCTTATCTCGGTCTATAGCAAAGCCCGAGCCTGCCCGAGCGTGAATTTGTATATTAGCTACTACGTATTACTCACCCAATCCACTGACGTCGATTTGTTATTTCAAAAGCAAACGAACCTGTGATGGCCATAACGTGAGCCTATCAGTCTTCTATTCATGATGCCGACTGTAAAAGATAAATATGCTAAATAATACCTATCGTATGGCCCGTCGCAAGGACTGTGTCGAATCCTCCATAGACTTTAAGGTAATCTTTACAACTCCGTATAAGAGAAGGGAAATCACCTCATCTTTGATTTCCTCGCTATCTGGTTCCTTCGAAGCTATCTCGGCCCTCACCAAAGTCAAAGGCACTTCCCGGGACCCTCTAGGACCATCCTTCCGGCCGTATTTGCGTCGTAAAGGCGTATGATTAGTAGGGAGCGGTTGGCGCACCCCTATAACCCCTCAAGTCCGTTGCGGTTCAGCAAAAAGTCTCGCTTCAATGAATACTCTTTGCTATGCGGCCCCTTTCTGCGAAGCTGTAGCATCCGGGTGCCCACGGCTGCCTTCCCTTGTCAATACCCGATGACGGAGATCTACTTCACTCCCTGTTGTAAGGCGTGTAGTTGTAATGGAAGCAGAGGTTGATGCGGACATAGCGACAGAAGTAGAGGTAAAAGTAGAATTGGGAGTTAGGAAGTTAAGGTGCGTGTGTCACGGGCTTCTAGGTACGAATGGCAACGCATAGGTAGGTCCTGAATACTTGTTGACGCACGAGGAGCTCTAACTACTGCTTTCAACAGCCGGGTATCTATATACAAACAGCCTCTTTATTCTGTACCTCAGGGGCAGAGGTATGTAGTCGTGGGTAGTCAAGATCGTAACAGCGTATAAGTACCTGAACGAGGAACATTTGATGTCAAACTACACCTAGTGACGTGGAAAGAGCATCAAAGTACATAGGTAGAAGCCATCACATATTTATGTACCAAGAAGTAGCGAATTGAGGAACTACATCTGGGAATCCTCTCTGAATTGGCTGCTAAATAATCCATACTAGTTACTGGCGCATCCATCTAAATTAGTATATATATAAAAAAGAAGAGGAGGAAGAAGAAGCCTAAGTAACGTAGGCTAGACTCAAACCTGGTACCTAGGGCAAAATTGGTGAAAATAAAAAATAAAAATGAAAAAAAGAATCGAGGGTAGTCCGCTCGACCGGAACAAAACCCTCGCTGCCTATGTATGGATGGTCCTGCCTCTGACACGAGTGTTATTCTTTCCACTTTACCGGCTCGGCCACTTCGAGAAAAAAAAATACCCATCCATGGAATCGAACCAAGAGATCCCTGAAGGCAGGCTCCGTCGGTCTTCTCCTTCCACGCGTAGTAGGTGGCCTGTAGCCGGTTCAGCACTGTCAGGACGTGTTTTCCATTACACTAAACAGGTTGTTGTTTTTTTGTTGGAAGAGGGACTTGTTGTTTAAATATATAACCTTCTCTTTTCTCTGAGTATTGATTGGTTGTGGTAGGTGGGTATGGTGGGACTCGGTTTGCTTGCTTCTGGTTGCGCATAGGGAATGAATAACTTAGTTACCTATTGTTTAATGTTCACTATTTTGCCATAGGTGGGAGGGGAACGTGTTAGAGGATTGCCTCGTCCTGATGACTTGTATCCTTCTTACTCGGTACCTAGGTACCTCTATACAAGCACATCCACATTGTGTCGTATGCCGAGTTTTTGTAGAAACAGCTGTGCTCACGATGATCCTAATGTATTTCAGGGGTATATGCTAGGAGTGGACTAACTTCCCTAATATTATATGCTATGAAGACCCAAACAACGCCAGCTTTTTTACTGTGTTATTTTTCTACTGCTTGCAAATATAGTTATGACCTTGGTTTTGCTAGCGTAGTTGCTACTATAGAAAGCCTCTTTGCGTAGTAGGGGCTTGCTAAAAGCCTGTATGAAAGAGCATCTCTTGCTAGCTGCTTGAGTGTTTGAGAACACACAGGAAAGCACTTATAAGGGACAGAGTACTTAGGGGGTTAGACTACTCATTTTAAAGACCATAGAGATTCTACATCCAAGAAGCTGCCGAATCAGACAAGGGCGTAGATGTTTGGTTGATCGTCCTTGTCTCGGTAACTTGAAGTAGGTATACTTCGATTTGTATATATATCAAGATCTTCTTACCTTACTTATCATATGGCCTGGTAGTTACATAAGACGCTCATATAACTTCTACATTATCATTTTTCGCTTTATAGTGGGAAGCATGCTGACTTGGAAAATTTCAAATTTAAACAAGATGAGTAGAGAGAGATTGGTACTCAATTTACCCAATTCGTTTAATGAGGAACGAGAAAAAGGGACAAGTCCTCGCCTACGGAAGATGTATGTTTGCTCTCAAATCATTATCTAGACTCATGTGATCGACGGCAAGTCGCCTGGCATTCTATCTACTCGAAGCTCGCGAAGTGCCGTTTAAATATACCAAATACTCGTAAACCACACTTTAGCCGAATCAAGGAGGAGCGCATTACAAGCCGAACCGGAATTTTGGGATCTATAGTCATCATCATAATATCATTCTCGAGGGGGTATATCTAGCCGGGGCAAACTACTCTAAAACACGCGCAAGCTTCTCCAACCTAACCCTAGATGACAATTTTGGACTTGACGGCTTTCATTCCCCTCGCCCCTTCAATAAACGCTCCCACGCAGGCTCTTATCCATTTGTTCGGCCTGGTCCAGATCTTCCTCGGCCTCGTAACTGCCATCATCCGAACCCTGATCTGAGTTGCTGGGCGCATCACCAAGTCGATTAGCGTGTGCGTGGCGGCTAGAAGAATACTTGTTAGTACCGGCGGATTCCTTGCCGCTGCTGCCGTTGAGGGTCGTCGTCGAGCTTCCGTTCTTCACCCTCGCCGCCTTCGTCGCCAGTCGCTCCCGCGCGTCACTCTCAGACAGGTCCTCTTCACTAGCGTGGCCTGAATAGGTGCCGCCGAAATCGCGACCGACGTGAAGGTACGTCGTCTTCTTAGGGGTGTTCAAGTTGTGGCGAAGGCGATCCTCAATCGTGATGAACGATGGCGTTCCGTCGGGAGAGGAAACGACCTCCTCGCGGGCTTTGGTGACATCGATAGCAATGGAAGGGGGATGCGTACCACGGGGATCGTCCGAATCATCATCGGAGTTGTTCGGTTGCCGCCTTCCGAGTGTCCTGCGACTCGCAACGGTGCCGTTGCTGTTTGCTCCATTATTGGGCGACAAACCGGTATTTGCGCTGGCCTCGTCGTGCTGCCTTAGTTCTTGCAAGTCCCTGCGTATTTTAAAGTGCTTGCTGTGGTTGCAGCCTTCGGGACAGCCACCCCATTTCCGTGCCACCACGGGAGTTGCTTCCAGCTTGGCTACATCTTTTGAACCGGGGGTTTCGCCCTGCTCCTTCGCTTCCTTGGCCTTCAGGACAGCTCGCTCGCGTCGCAGCTCAGACCACGTGCGTAGTTTATTTTGTAGGATGTACTTGCCACTGTCTTTCTTGAGTTTCATGATCAAAAACTCGCAGTGGTTAACGTTCCGAAGGTCTTCAAAATACTCGACAGAAAAATGATACCATTTCATCAAGAAAACCCGAGACATGAGCCCATGTGTTACTTGTAATATGTAAGTAGGCCGATTTCTTTAAGCGGTGGTGGCGCGCACTATGTTTCACGTGCGGCAAAGGTCGATGACATACCAAGCACGAGGACGCTCGCAAAATCCTGCTCGCCAAATTGGCGCCATAAGCTTTCGTTGAAACCTGAAATACGGTCATACGCATCTGCGGCGCTTTCGCCGTTGGGAATACGGTAGAAGAAATGTCCATAGTCGGCACGCTCCTGCCACATGCGCTCCATCTCGTCGCTGCAGGGCTGGAAGTTCCCGAAGTCCTGTTCGCGCAAGCGCGGTTCTTCGTATATCTTCATGCTGGATCGTCTGAAGGGCGAGGGATCGGGGTCGTCCGAGGTTAGTGTTTCCAGTATGCCTTCGGTCGTCTCTCGCGTTCGTCGGTAGGGGGAGGTGTAGAATTGCAGGGTATCGTCGGGCCGCAGCATGGCTCGGAGTCGACGGCCGGCGTCGCGAGCCTGTGCCCAGCCATCGGGGGTCAGCTTTACCCGGTGGTCGGGAATGGTCTGGTGTATCTCTCTGTTTTCTGCGTCTTCGTTAGAGTCTGGCCCGGTAATGACATGGAGCTTTCTGGTGGTTTGAGTACTCACTATTGCCTTCGGACTGGCCGTGTCGAATAATGACTATAAGCCTTGGACGACCCATGATTGGACTTGCTTGGCTTATCTTGCAAAGAGAGCGGTTTCGAGTTGGAGTGTGATGTAATCTGGGATCTGAGCGATCGTTGCCGGTTAAATGCAAATCGTAGCGACGAAAACGAAGGCGGACTCGCTCCCAGTTTCGATATTACAGAGACGTAGTTGGAAAGAGCGAGAGAGAGATAAAGAGAGAAGGATATTGGTATTGTATGTATCAGGTAGTATGTATGTATGTGACTCGAAAAAGGAATGCGGAGTGCATGCGCGCAATAACTGTAGGTAGTCTATCTACTAGTAGTGGCAGGCCCAGATGTTTGTGGCAAGAGGCGAAAATACCGTATAACACCTGTGTATTATTATATGAAATCCCTATCCTATGATGAACGGCGAGTTCCGGTCAAGCGGAAAGGCGCCACACGGGACATGGGAGAAGACAGCCAATAAGTGAGGGCGTATCAGGCTTTGAATGGCTCGAACAGGAAATAGCCAGCTTGGATTGATGTGTTGGTGTGTGTGTTAGCATGCAAGTTGGGTTGTGTCTGGTGCAGGGCTATTGTCTTGGGCGACAACGGTCAAAGGTTTCATAGGCAAGCACCGCCTCCTGCCCCTCCTCCCACAATTGTCTACCTATGTATCTCAGTGACTCTCAGTGACCTCACACTACAGATCCAGACGCCTAATTGCTGACAAGGGCTCTCTCCGATTGGTTGAAATTAGCTATAAATCAACGATTAGATTAGCCAGCTTCCAATTAAGCTTGTAGATTGACTTGCTGTAGCTACCTAACTGCAGGTGCCTAGTGCACAGCATACATATGGGTACCTAGGTAGATATACCGTATTACCAATCTACCCGGTAGCGGGTAGCGTGGTGTTCAGTGGGGGGCGGGGGAGCCTAGACCAGCAATCGTGCACCTACACTAGCAACTTTTTATTACATAGCTGCTGTATCGTCTCGGTAGATGTCGCCGCCAACACTTCCAGTACAGCCAAACCAAAGAACCAAAGAAAACGAAGCACGTGACAGCAAACAACAGCGAACACAATCATCGATCCAAAAGAGGCCTCCATTTTGCTGTCGAATCACTTGTGCTACCGACTCCAGCCATTCGATTGGTTGGCTGGTTACCTGGCGTCGAAGATCTGTTCTGATCTGTTCCTTGTTTTCGGGGCGGAGCCGCCTTGCGAAACATCCCACGAGTCCACGATACAAGGCTATCACATTCTGACACACCGGTCGTCAGCAAAACCGCCTCCTCTAACTCTGGGCTTCAACGCCACCTCCCCTCCCACCTTCCCACCCGCGCTCAGCCGCACACGAACACGAGCAAATCCATACATCCACATACCATCATGTCCGGCGAAGGGCCCGAAAGCATCCCGACCTCCGCAGACCCGCGGTCAAAGCGCCCGACAAAAAAACGCGCCCTAACACCTCTTTCCGCACAAGCCAAAGAAGTCGACACCCTCTTCGCGCGTCCGGACCAGGAGATCCGCACCGAGCGGCCCAACACGGCACCGCGCGTGGCCGCGCCGCCGGAAATCGTCACCAACGTGCAGGGCTCGAGCGCGGGCGCCGGCTCCGGCGAGTTCCACGTGTACAAGGCGAGCCGCCGGCGCGAGTACGAGCGCCTGCGCCGCATGGACGACGAGGTCGCGCGCGAGACCGCCGACGCCGAGTTCGAGCGCGGCAAGGAAGAGCGCCTGCGCAAGGACGACGAGAAGACCCGCCGCAACCGCGAGAAGAGGGAGAAGAAGCGCAAGGCCAGGGAGCGCGCGAAGAATGGCGATACTACTAATAATAATAATAACCTACCGGTCGCGGTCGGAAATGGCCCCGTTGGGGCGGCATCACAGAATAGTGCCAAGCCGAGAATAGAACTGAGGAGGAACCATGGGGACGACGGTGAGGATGGTACCCAAGACGCAGTCGATCAGCCGATGGAAGAAGCTAGGGGCATTGTCATCGAGGATGATTGATGCGATAGTAACGACGGGGGAAGGACAGATGGAAAAAGTAGGCCGAGATACCCAGCATTGATTGAACATTTGCCGTGTGAGTTAAATGGAACTCAGCATGATAATTATGGCCTTGTGTAGAATTTACGTAGTGTTATAGCTGCAGAGCATGTCACATTTGTACCATCACCACATAGATATAATTGCATCGGAAACCCGACGGAGTCGTCTAGTTGGATCCTATCTCTTCAAAGTTTTAGGAGCCGGCTGTTGATACAGGGGTATGTCCTCAACATGTCTCGTAAAATCAAACTTTCTAAATATGAGAATAGGGGTCATTTAGTCATCGCCTCCGCCGAGCCCAGCTCCGCCAACTTGCTGTGCCTTCTTTGCGCTGCAGATATCATCTACTCTCAGCAAGAGACAAGCGGCCTATAGTCGATGTCAATATGATGTTCCCTTGGTTATGCTGAGGTTATGGGTTAGAGAACTTACCTCGATAGCGGTCTTGATGCTCTGTAGTTTGATAGCCTCGGGCTCCCAGATACCGTACTCCCTCATGTCTACAATTGTGCCTGTGTCTCCGTTGATGCCCCATGAGCTCTTGCCCTCAGCATGCTTAGCGCGCAGCTCTGTAAGCACCCTTACGGGACTAGCACCGGCGTTCTGGACTAGGGTTCGGGGAATGACTTCTAGAGCATCAGCAACGGCCTTGTACGGCCACTGCTGGACACCCTCAATGTTTCTTGCTAGCTGCCCTAGCCTAACCGAAACCGCCATCTCTGTCGCTCCACCACCGGGCGATAGTCTTGGGTGAAAGATGACATTTCGAGCCACTCCCATAGCATCTTGCAGATTACGCTCGATTTCGTTGAGGATGTCCTTGGAGGGACCTCGAAGGAGGATCGTGCAGGCCTTCGGCGTCTTACATTTTGTAAGGAAAGTGAAGTACTCGTCACCGATCTTCTCGATTTCGAATAGGCCACATTTGGTACCAATATCTGATTCCTGGAGATCATCCACTCGGTTCACAATCGTAGCGCCCGTAGCCCTGGCGATTCTGTTGTTGTCCGTCTTACGGACTCTACGAAGGGCAGTGATATTCGCCTTCATGAAGTAATGTTGTGCCAGATCCGAAACACCCTTTTCTGTGATGACAAGATCGGGATTGAACGCTATAATGGCCTCACACATCGACTTCACCTGCTCTTCCTCGATTTGTAGAATCTGGTTCCAGTCCTCTTCTTTGGTAATCTCGATGTTGGTTTGCGACTCGCCCTTCTTATACTCTAGAGGGCAATCGAGCAGAACAATTCTTGGGTTTTCAATTCGCCTCCGCATTTTTGGGTGGGTGATATCTTTGTTGAGCATGACACCGTCGAGCACTCTGCTGTCTTCGATCTCGCCGCCCGGTACCTTCTCTACACGTGCGTATCTCTTGATGTCTACCTCTTGCTTTCCGCCGCTGATTTCCCACGAAACGGTCCGAACGGCCTTTAGGGCAAGACTGCACATCAAATCGGACCATCTGGAGACAAACTTTGTGCCGATCGAGGATGATATTAAGCTGTTCATCGCCTTGTCGTCGTTTATATCTATGGGTAGAGAGATCTCATCGATGATCTCAAGAGCATCCTTGAGGGCATGCTTGAAGGCGGAGATAATGATAACTGGGTGGATATTTCTTTCGAGTTGGGGCAAGGCTTGCGCAAGAATTTCACCGCCTGTAGCTGGTTAGAAAAGGGCTCCACGATAGCACCAATATTTGTATTGGTATTTCTCGTACATACCAAGGATAATGACTGTCGTTGTGCCGTCTCCGACCTCTTCGTCTTGTGTCCGGCTGAGCTCGATCATGCTTTTGGCGGCAGGGTGGGACACCTCGATCTCGCGCAGAATAGCGTGTCCGTCGTTCGTCAGC
Organism: Xylaria sp. Z21; assembly: GCA_037356095.1. Lineage (NCBI taxonomy): Eukaryota > Fungi > Ascomycota > Sordariomycetes > Xylariales > Xylariaceae > Xylaria > Xylaria sp. Z21. The sequence continues at coordinate 43,483 of JBAWJX010000069.1, read as the reverse complement.
ACGATGCCGCCCATGGGGTCGAGCAGCATCTTCAGCATGGCCTTGGGACCGAGACATGATCGAATAATGTCGGCGACCCTAGATTTGGGAATCAGTGGAAGCGGGGCATAACGGCGAGGGGCGAAGGACCGTACGTTTTTGCGGCAGCAATATTGGATAGTTGTGCTTTTCGACCTGTTTGTCTCTCACCACTCTGGGTGTCTAAGTAGAATAACCATTAGCACGGGTTTGCATACAGATCTGACGCATAGAAGCTATTATAGAGCTCGACGGGCTGCTGGCTCATGGCTGATTGATGGAGGGGCTCACTCATAACCAGGACCGGGGCCTGCATTTTGAAAGGGGCCTAGTAGGCTAACCGCAACACAATCCGGGGGGGTCCGGGTCAAATAACAGAAAAAAGTGATACTGAGTTCACTGAAGATAAATCTGGCGGGCTTTAGTGTGGTATTTACACTGTTGTAGCTCGTAAAACGGTCTGTTGCCTAGCAAGTTTTGGGTTTGAGGTCGACCGCCCAGAACTTTCAGAAATAATTTCACCAGTGTGGTGATAGCCTGGTAGCTACCTCCTACCATGCCTGCCCGCCTACTAATCCTGCATAGCAGCTGTATACCCCACTAACCTAGTAAGTAAGTACCTAAGTACCGCACTTTATCTGCCAGCACCCAGTTGGTCTGTGCTCATGGGTACCTACGTCTTTATGTCTTCCATTTTCTATTCCATGGTGTGGCTTTGGAAAGTGGTTAGTGAATAGGTGGCTGAAAAGTGGGGACTAGCAAACCGAGCAGGGGTTATTTGTAGAGTAGGCGGGGGGAGAACCAGCTTCTTCCTTTTCTCTTCTACATGCTTAATACAGATCCGACCACTCAGCAGTTTGGTGTTCCACCCTAGTCTTATCAATGGCTTGTAATTCCGCCACAACTTCTCCCAAGTCTCCCTAGTATAAAATATCAGGGCTTACTGTTCTTCTCCGAGGGTAATAGCTTCGAACAGAGTCAGAAGCAAAGTTGCGTGAGCGGGCTCTTCAGCCAGCAACGCTAGAAAGCTGTACGCATAGGTTCCGCGTACGTGCAGAGAGACTTAAGACCGGGTTCCACAGGTTCCCACGGTCTGTACAATTTGTATCGCCAGTTACTTTGACAGAGGAACCGGTTGAAGACTTGCTCGAGGGTGGGCTCGAAGAGGGACCCGAACAGCCTCTTGATTCATCTCCGTCTACATTAGATCGTTTCGTCGAAGCGGAGGCCCTGAGACTAGTGACAAACCTTTGTCCTAGCATTTTGTACTGTAGTCCCTCAGAAGGGATAAGTCGACGAGACTTTCTAATCTCTTTGCCTTGTATCCCTCTACGTCTCCCAAATCACGCGCTTCTGTGACGGCGGGCTAGATAGCAGGTCATCATATTGGCTACAGTGAGTTGGGATGGGTATTAGGTACGTATGCTAGTAAGTGTTGCGTGTTGGGACGAAGGCATGACAATATATGCCTACCTGTTCATGTGGTCTTGTTAGTTGACTATTACATTTATGCGACCACGAGCTTTTCTCAATAAATATTCCCTCATCCTACATTTCAAATCATCGCCGACTCGGATTCCATCCCGTTTTATTCTCGCTAGTGCTGAAACAGCTATATCTAAACCACAACCACACCGTGCCGTCACCCCCCAAACAAACGGCTCAGCCCGATGGCGTTCACAATCGCTTTAGCGGACCGGGAAGACCTACCCGCACTCGCGGAGGTCAATCGTTCGGCATATTCGCTAGAGCTACCATCCAAATTTGCACACAAAGACCGGGCGGGTGTGAACTACATATTCGATTTCTTCAAGGGCAGACTCGCCGCGAGATTCGACTACGCTGGTACGCAAGTGTTCAAGGCGTTTGATCTCGACAGTGGGGAAATTGCCGGCTTCACATGCTGGACGCACGAAACGGCCACCAACGAGGTGGGCCAAACTCTCACGAGCACGATGATACTGAGAATGCCACCGACTGTCAATATAGAATTCATGAAGACGGTTGGTGCCGAGATTGAGCAACTCAGAGAGCACATGAAAGGCGAGGAGCATTATTGTAGGTTCAATGCTACCAGCCACCGGGGTTGCAGAGTAAGGCGCGTGCTGACCATATCTGGATCTCTCCGCATTTGTCGATCTTAGCAGAACGAGAAGATTGGGATCGCAGCTGTTGAAGCATTGCTTGCAGATCACGGATGATGCCACGCTGCCAACTTGGCTCATCTCATTCCCTGGGTCCCACGACCTGTATCCTCGGTTTGGCTTCTACGATGTGGACCATCGCGACGTCGATTTGAATGCATGGGATAAGAATAAGATGAGAGGATATGGTATATACCGCCAGTATGCGATGGTGCGGCGTTCAACTAAGTAAACAATAAAATAAAAACAATTATCTCGGTGCAGTAGCACAGCATACCACCTATATACGTACCAGTAACGAGACTGGCGATTAGGCCGGCATCCTTCGTTCACACTTTAGCATGCAGGCTCTTGTAGTCACCGTCAAGGTTCAAGTTCGTTATACGCAACGTAAATCGATTTAGCCTAAGTCAGCTAGGTAACTACCTAGGTCATAAGTACTATTTCTCTAATCCTACCCGAAATCTTCCCGGCAGAAGCGTAGACTGTACTTTGGGGATGACCAGGGGGAAGCAGGGCACTAGAACACTCGCAGTCAGTTATCACCATTCCAAATGGATTTATGAGGACTGCAGAAGCTTCTAGGCACTGTATTGGTACAAAAAGGAAAGCTTCTGCTTTAAAAATCGCCGAAAGAAGAGGAAATAACGCAGAGAACTACTCACAAGGAACTAGCATCCACAACTCGTAGTCCAGTTACACCAATTACTGCAGCATTAGCATCTACCACTGCTTCAGGGTCTTCTATCCTTCTCATGCGACAAATGATTGAAGCATGGAACGTCGGTACCAGAGAGTTTCGTATAATGCTTAGGATTTGGTCATCAGTTTGGACTTCTGGTCCAGGGAAATACTCAGTTTGGTCAGCAAGTATCCATTTGATGGTAGTCGAAGCGAAAGCCGCCCGAACCCTCTTGTATCCAGCAATTACAACTTTAATATCAATAGGACCTGTCAGCCAATTCGGGTTCACGAGTGGCAGATCGGTTATATCACGAGACTTGAGTGTCACGGTTCCACGAGACCTAGGCGCGCACGGCGATATAACAATACTCGCGTAGTCATGTTTATCAGCAGGATAGCCTACTTCCGGCTGACGCAGTAATGGTGATGAATAGTCACCGAAATATGCGTCGATACTAAATACTCAAAATCTGACCATGACTTCGGCAGCTTCGAGAGGGCTCCAGTAGCTTCCTTGGATATCATGTCTCGGGGCGCCTTTTTCCCAGGCAATATAGTCGGCCGCTTGGCTCGTTAATGGGCCCCGTGCATTTACGAAGTAATCCATCGTTGCAGGAATGATTCGGGCGGGATCCGAGAACACCGACGGCAAGGTCTTTACTTTGACGCGGTAGGATGGCCCAAACATGGCGTGGTCCGTCATGTCTTGCCCTACTCCTGGACGATCAGAGATTACCGGAATGCCGAGGTCCTTGAGAGCTGCCGCAGGACCTATACCTGACAGCAGGAGAATCTGTGGAGACTGGAACGCTCCAGCGCAGACGATGACCTCCTTTCTAGCTCTAAGGCGTAAATCGGGATCAATATCCACGGCCACGGCCCGCTTCTCATCATCGAAAATTGTCACAGGTCCAGTACACGTATAGCTAACTGCAGACAGTCAAGAGCCCGACTTGACAACGTTCTACTTTTTGTGGTGTTACGGTATGGTGTGCAGTTCCATGTCGTGACAAAAATGGTCTTCCTTGCTAGTGTCTGTCGAAAGACCTTGATATTTGGCCGCGCTTGGCACATGTCGAGGAAAGCAGTCTGTGCAGAGGAATGCAGGGCAGTTGCGGAGTCAATAGTCACCGTAAAGAACTGAGAGCCCTCTAGAATGCCGCTGTTGAAGTCCTCTGCCCGAGGAATCCCAATCTCGTCGAATGCCGACCCGAAATGTGTCGAGAACGGCCGAAGGTTATTTGGGTATAAGGGTCAACCCTCGGTTCCTGCTTAGTCTAGACGAGTAGTGTGATTGCACTACTATGATAGATAGAGTTGAGAGAAATGATACGGTTAAACTTATTCGGTCTATATATTAGCTGTTGCTCATCTAGAGCAATCTGCCCTTTTCCACGATTATCCCATTATCCTAGTGTCTCCATGCCATAATTGAAGATACCTGAGTGCGCCAGAACCAGTATAGGAAAAGAATCTCCAGTCTGTGTAGTAACCCCGCGACTTGCTCGTCATTCTAAGCTCATCCGGCATTTTTACCATTAGTAGGTCGTTTATCAGTCGTCTTACTAGCAACGTGTCACGATCTTGACTACCTACGACCACATACCTCTGCCCCTGAGGTACAGAACAAAGGGGCTGTTTGTATATAGATATCCGACTGTTGGAAGTAGTAGTTAGAGCTCCTCGTGCGTCAACAAGTATTCAGGACCTACCTATACGTTGCCATTCGCACCTAGCAGCCCGTGACACAACGTAGTCGCCCCTAACATCTATATACAAGCTCATTAGAGTTTTAATAATCGTCATCGCCTCCAACAATACCTCTTCCACGCCGAGTTGAGCCTCTTCTAGACGTTTGCTGCCTGATAGCCTCGTTAATATCCCTAGAAGATAATCTAATGATTGTGTCAGAAGCTGTATATTGGCAAAGGCACAAGCTTTTAAAACCGCTTACCGAGCCGCCCCAAAAGACTTAATACGGCTAGTTCTTTATGTGTTGGTGGCTTATTAGGATGGCCATCAGCCGATTCAGTAGACGACGTCGTACCATTAATAAGAGATATAAAAGAAACGCGTATTTCAATAATAAGGCTCCTTTCGGGTTGCTTCCCAGTAGGCATATTTGATGCTTCGTTCTCGTTGGTCATGTTTGTATCTTCCCTTGAACCTGGAGATCCAAGTGAGTCTTCCGCCACCAATTTCCAAGACTTGACCGTCTGCTGGGTAGGTCTTGAGCTTGAGTCATCGACATCACAGGGGCCATCGAATTGTTTTTTGAGCGTCGATTGACGTTTTGTCACGTGATTGGCGACCAAATGCCCATATTGATTGTCGACCACACCATCTTGCTCGTATTTAACTGAAAGAATGAGTAAATGCCCAATCCAAGTGGTTTGAATATCTCACAATGGTAGTGCTCGGCTGCTTTTACATCTTTAAGAAGCATTGCAAGCTCAGGATCATGACCTAGGAGGTCCTCGTGCTTCTCTGCTTCCCATTCATCGTGGAAAGGTGAAAGGGTCCCCTTGAAAACGTGCGCATAATGCCTAGTCAGTAGTTCCAGAATGTCGTTGTTTCTATCACTACGGTCGACCATTCCTACCGCTTGGTTAGAGGCAGTGAACTTTCGAATTTGGGAAATCAGCAGCTGGAGACTTACTGAGCCCAAATTGTCTGTACCGTAACACGCTACGGCGGTAGTGTAGGCAAAGACGACGGATACAAAGGCCGAAGACCATGGGATCACCTGCAAACCCCCTTGCTTTTGTTCTCTTGATGATATAATTGTCGATCTCCTTAAAGACCTCGAGTTCTAGGGGCTGAATCATCTTTGCGACATGAATGAACAATTGTGTTCTCGCTGGCACCGGTAACTCTGCCGACTGCTTCCAAATGTTGAAGTCATTAAGAGACATGGATCCCTGTGGTGAAGGACTAAACCGACCCTCATTGGACTCATTCGGCGTAATTTTGGACAAAGCTGACAATTGGCCTCCCAACTCAACGGGTCGTCGACCGTCAAGCATGCGACCAAGGCTAATGAGGTCGAGGACCTTACGAACGAAATCCCTCTTGAATATGGGTTAGCAATGTCTGAATTTGTTAAAATAGAAGGGGAATATACATGTTCCAACTGAGGATGTCGCTTCTCATCTGCATATGCTGCAAGAAAAGCTGTCAAAGCTGACTCGACATCGCTAAGGGCTGTGTTATGCTTGTCTAGTTCATCAAACCTTCCCCATTTGATTAGTTCCTGTTGGCTTGGCAATGAGGCAGAATCCAGGATGTACTTTGGCCGCGGTCTGTACCTCTGGAGGTGGCGTTGCAACGAGTCAAGCATCATTTGCAATTCTTGTAGGTCCGGGGCGGCTTTAAACGGTTTTGGGTAGATATCGTTAATGATATGTTGTATACTGGAGACTGACTGGAGCCAGTCTAAGCCCAGGAACCCTTCGTATTCATAGCAAGTAACTTCCAATCGGGGACTATCTCGAAAGTAGACCACTTTGTTTCCGATTCGTTGCAAGGGATGGGCAAGAACGAGTTTCCGGGGAGTGAGATTATGCGAAGTCGGTGTTTCTGGGAGAGGACGACCTTTCAAGCTGTAAAAATCTGTCGTGTTGCGTTAAGTCATGGAATCCTCGTAAGCAACTTGAGCGGATGCTTACCTTCGAAAGTTATCCGTTTATCATGCACCTTCTCCTCGTAAGGGCTACATAGTGTTGTTCCCATTGATCGCCCGTATTTACTAATGCATTTCCCACAAGGAGATCCAGTGCACTAGTTCATGTCAGCAATCAATCTGCAAGCCCAGGGACTCCTCGACTTACCTTGCCTTTTGCGAGCCTACACCACCGGCAAGATATAGTCCTTGTAAGTTGATCGCTCGTCCTCTTCTCCCGCTTCTTGGTTGTCACCAATAGAACATTGATGGGTGTTGGGGCCTTCCTTCCGTGTGCTTGAGACACAGTTCCTCTCCCCTGAGGCATATTGGTAGAGCATGCTCCGTACGAGATACTGCTGTCCGATATAGGGGGTGTTGCAAGCAAGTCTATGCCAATGTTGCTCAGCATGAGGTTCTCAGGATGCGCACGCCGGTCATAGGTGCAGAACTCTCGGGCAATAGTTGGGTCGCTAGGACCATGGTTCGCTCTAATTCCATGGGAACTATTCTGCCTGATAGCCGGATATGAATAATGCATATCGAATTGATTTGTGCTAGTGCTAGGTTGCATTGCGACGTTATGGTGTCCAAACTGAGCGTGTGTGCTACGGTCTTGGGTGTGGATAATATGAGTATTATAATCGGAGCATACGCCAGTGAATGAACAATCTTCCAGATTAAAGGAATTGGAAAAGGCATCGTTATTGGTAGTGGATCCATACGATATCGATTGAAATGGTTGACCCTGCTGCGCGATGCCAAAGTTTCCAGCACAAGCGTCTGATGACTGTGTGCCGATGTCGTTGTTTGTCAACGCTGACGTTTGACTGTAAAGGAGACCTTGAGTGAAGTTTGGGTGGGATGCAGAACCAGTGAGATCAGACATGGAAACATGCCCAGCTCCAAGCGGTTGTAGCTGGCTGAGAGGGCTTGAATTTAGTGCTACATATGGGTTGGGAAATGCCTGACTTGAATTCAAGTGGCTATAGGGGACAAGGGCTCCTGCAACAAAAGCTGCAGGAGCCGGAGCGAGATTGGTGCCGATGGTTGAGGTTGAAAGGCCAGCGGACTCGGCCTGAAGCTGCGTGTCGTCCGGAAACTGCATGTCGTTTAAAAACTTCATGTCGTTCAGAAACTGCACGTCCTCCGGAAGCTGCATGTCCTCCGGAGCGTGCAGACACTTGTTCTCGGCTGGTTTGTCATAGTCAGATAATGCAAGGTTGGTGGGAATAATACTGTTAAGGATGTCCTCGTAGTCAGCTGCCATGGTCTCCATGGTCTCGGGCGAAAACAGAAAGGCTGACGAGAGGAGAGTTGAATAAGTGAACAAACGTTGATTGAGATGATGCCTACCTGCCTTGTTATATTACCTCCTTACCCAGCTAGATACCCAGGTACTCAGACATGGATCTGATTAGAACCTACCTACTCTCAAAGTCCACGGGTTTCCTTTCTCCTTTTGGCGGTCCGGCAAGCTCACCGGGCATGAAATCGCCGAGGATTCACGAGGTCCGGCCAAACAGAATGAAAGTAGCAGGGGTAGGTCCGGCAAGACGACCTATAACGTAGTAACATCTCAATAAGCCAAGTTTGGCTGCATTCAGCTTCGTTTCGTAAACAGAGTACTAGTACGTACTTATATACTAACAGGTAGGTAGGGTTGTAGGTAGGTAGAACATCACAACAACGCCACAATGTCGTCGAGGTAGCAACTAAGGATCAAATAGGTGTGCCAATGCCCCACCGCACATCTTCAACTCTACAACACACTTTTGTGGCATTTACGCACTAAATACAACGTAAAATTTACCCGCCCACCTCCCTACAGCACGGTTTTCTTTTAGCAAAAAGAGGAGGTTAACTAGGTGTTTAATTTATTTGTTTTTTAGTACAAGCTGTATAGGTTAAGTTAGGTGCTCAGTAACTAAGTCCATAGATTCCAACAAGTGAGGTGGATGACGCCAACCAGATCACGGTAAACTACACTCATCCCGCTGTAGCTCCACATATAGTATCTCCAGCGCTCTCGTAAATACCAGCTAGGTAACCTTAGCCCTGATGCGCTATAAGCCTGACAGACAAGGATTAATTTAGTCCAGATCTACCCGCAGCGAGCATCTTCCCCAGGGGCATCGTGGCATAGGCAGCCGCACATGACACCCGCGATGCAACGAACACATTGACCTGCGGCCACTCTCCTAGCGATCTGGTCCTGGTTATCTAAACGAGCCAACAGTCAGTCAATGCACCGCCTGGATGGACACCAATCATTTGAGAAACCTACGAGCTGGGCACTTTTCTGCCATCCTGAACTTAGACTGCATGCAGCCGTCGACAGGGCATGTATCTGCGGTAAGTGATTAGCTGGTTCCACTGTAATTAGCTGCCTGGGTGGGGGGGACTGACGCTTCGAGCAATACATTGCGTCCATGGTGATCTGCACACTACAGCGAGTGCGTGCGCAAAACTTCCAGATTGAAGGCATTGTGATGGAAAGCCTGGGCTTCCGATGAAGGAGCTTAGTACGAGTTGGTGGCGTTCAGTGATTGCGAAAAAGCGCGCGGTTATTGTTCTTGATCTTGATGCTCTAAGTCTCAGTTTCAGAACACACGGATGGGAAAAGGTTGTCCTTTTTTCTTAGAATCAAGAAGGCCTTCGTGCAAGCCCACCAGCTTTTGTAGAAGCGCCATATGAAGCCTTAATGAAAGAGGTTCGGCGGATTGCCAGTCTGCATTTGTGGAACAGTCGTATGAAGCAGCAATAGAAGAGGTTCGGTAGGTTGCCGGACCTAGCTACAGCATACAACAACTAGAATAATGCGTCATATGGCTTCGCCGGACCCCAACTATGCTTCCATCTCTAAGGCTGTGGGTCCGCTGAGGACTGAGGACGGGTGTATACTAGAATTTGTCGCCGTCACACGTTCGGCGGCCTGAATGATGATGGTTCGGCGGAATACTCTTCCAAATTCGACTTGCCACACCATCCCACCAGTGCGCCCTGGTTCCGAGCGAGTCCAAGCATTTCGGGTTCGGGCAAGTTTTCAGGTGGTAAGACTAGAACAAGTACTGAGATTTCTGTGTTCAAACAGTTAGTATCAGTTGTAGCCGTACATGTTATAGCAATTGATACAGAACCTTGGATAAAGAAGTGAGGCAAATTGAAGTAGAATATAAAGCGAATTTGTGTTAGCCGTGGCAAACTTGTCCTGGTCTTTTTATATCACACTAACTGCCAAAGAACAGAAGTGCAGCTCTAAACCACAACATTATCAAAAGATAGAACGTTATCAAGTCAAGCAAACCTAACCGTCTGCACCTTATACACTAGTACTGTTACACTAACTCTCTATGACCTTTCCGTCATGTTTGTCAAATTCGCAATAGTCATTGAATGGAATCGAATCTTTTAACTGAAGCATGTGAAGGGTGCTTTCTGCTAGGTCTCACGTGTAACTTTTGTAGTTAGTGTGCTATTCTGCGTGTCAGCGGCCTTTATCTGGAACCTTGCCTGCGGGCCATGGGCGAGATTCTACAATCTTTTTATGAAGATACCTGCTTTGATCTTACGCATTTATATCTCAAAGTGGGTTTAGTAAACTCCATCATCAACATGGGAATCTTTATCCTACCACAAAAAGCTATATGGGAGAAAAAAAGGTTAGGTGTGGCTGCCATCTCTTCTGTCGGTGTCTAGTAAGCGTTTCCCTCTCCTATAACTATACAGAACGAACATTGCCTAATAGGCGCTAGTGTAACTTCTCTTGGCCGTTTATTGCTATCACAACAACTGCTATTTTGAGTTCGAGACCTCCAGCAACGTGTTGTACAGGCAAATCTTCTCTTAGTCTGTAGGCGATAGCAAAATGACGTTGACTATCCTTGTCTTTTGTATTCCGTTGGGACCCCGTTTCACCAAATGCAATGGACTGTTTGGGATTTTCTCATTGTTAAAAAGGTGGAACAAATCGAGTAGGACAGCAGATAATAAGTAGCACCGGCACATTAAGGCCAAGTGCGGGCCAGTGGCTAGTAGACAAAAGATTAAATCGAAGGATTTAAATGAAAACCCAAGTCAGTTCTTTTTAACATAATGGAATTATCTAAACAAATTAATTTAGTCTTGAGTATTCTAGGTTGAATATTGAAGCGAGCCATCCATTTCCAATGACTATCCGTTGTCCGCCCGTTCAGTCAAGCACCAATAATCCCAATCCCGTAATTAATAAGTGGATAAAAAAGTAACACAGTTTACTTGCAAACCTTATCTCAGCTCATACTCGAATTGATATACTAACAACAAGATAGAACGGGATGCGGTTAGCTTTATCGGGGCACCCGGTGCCGATGCCGATTTCCGGTCCGCAAGCGGGGAAGATGGAGTTTGACCACATGAACTCGAGGAGCTCCGAACCTTATCGCTCGCTATGAGTGAATGCACATACATACAGCATACATCTAGGTATACATACATGTCTTTCTAAGGGCGCACAACATAATATCACATTGCTGATGTCCATCCACCAACCACCCTTGGTATAAAGCATAATCAACGTAACGCTCACACATAACATTGCCTTCGGGAACCCTGGTTAAGGAAAAAAATATTGCTCATTGGTTGATCACATACTCTTATCTATCGGTCGTATAAACTATGGCACCCTCAGCAGCTACCGAGACCGTACAGCACACGCTGACGCTGACCCTGAAGGGTGACAAGAAGCCCGAGGATGGGACTGGAAAGGCAGCAGGGGAGGAGAAAACCCCTTTAGAGGTCAGTTTACTCGAATCACACACGCACTTACCCGAGCGTTGTATTGCTGCTTATGCGAACCCAGCCACGTAGAGGGCACAAGTCGCCCTGTATCTATACTTACGCTGCCGTGTCCTTCCGTGCATCACCACGCCACTGACTTACAGCCCTAGGCAATATCTCACGGCATGGTCATGCCAGGTAAGATAAACCACGTACCTACCTAGGCTATAGAAGAGCCGCATTTAGAGAAGACCTGAGAGCCAGCCCCCGCTCTAGACAGGGACGCCCTCAGTAACCAACCAACTAGCCAACCAAGCTAGCCCATCAATCTAACACACGTATGTGCCAAAGGGATCCCGACCTTCTCGAGCTATGTCGCAGAGCGACGCCACACGCTAACGCACATGGCGGCGACGTTCCGCTTCTTCGCGCGCAGCGGATTCACAGAGGGCCAATCCGGGCACATATCGGTGCGCGACCCGGAGCATCCGCGCCTGATGTGGATGAATCCGCTGGGCCGGCACTTCGGCATGCTGACGGCTGGCGACATGATCTGCCTCGACATCGAGACGGGCCGCGTGGCCGGTGGTAACACGTCGCGCCCTGCCAATGCGGCTGGCTATCTGATCCACTCGGCCGTCCACAAGAGACGGCCTAACGACGGTACGTTGCTTGCTTACCTGCCTTATGCTGTTATTTGCTTCACGCGTCTGTCTGTCTTTCCTGCGCGTCCGGTGGGTTCCGATTGGTCTCCCCCCGCGTTGGTTTCCTGCTGTTTCAGCCAGTCAGTGAGTGTGGGACGACTGTAGGATACTGTCCCTGAAACACTACGGCATGCTAGAATGAGGCACGGACGAGGACCGGCGATCCCAAACTAACAACGAGCCGTAGTCCACGCTGTCTGCCACGCCCACAGCAACGCGGGCCGTGCCTGGAGTGTCTTCGCGCGGCCGCTGGAGATGCTGAACCAAGACGTGTGCAACTTCCACAACGCGCACGCCGTGTACGCGCAGTACGGCGGCATCGTGTTCGGGGTCGAGGAGGGCGAGCACATCGCCGCGGCGCTGGGGGATGCCAACAAGGGCGTGATCCTCATGAACCACGGGCTGCTCACCGTGGGCGCCACCGTCGATGAGGCGGGCTTCATGTTCGGGCTCATGGACCGTTGCTGCGCGATGCAGTTGCAAGTGGAGGCTGCTGCCGCCAACGGTCTGCCTAAGCAGATCATCAGCGACGAGGAGGCCGCGTATAACTTCAAGATGGCGAGCGAGACGAACGCGCTGTACCGCGAGGGCCAGCCCGATATCGAGTTCGAGTTCGAGATGGCGGGTGGAGAGGACGTGCTTGCCAGGGGCTTTGAGACCCTCCGGCCGCTTGAGCCGTAAATACGATAGATCGTAGACCTGGGTGTGTATGTGTGTGTCTAAGGTGTGTCTAAGGTGTGATGGCCTGACTTCATCCCCCTCATCTCGAACCTTTCATGGATGCGTGATACATTCTCGTGACGAGAGACCTGGGGTCGAAAAGGTGGTGTAGAACTAAGAGTACCTACAAACTACCTAATCCAGACGCTTAATGGATGTGTCGTCGGCTTGAGACGAGGTTTCGTCTGGGGACACATAACAATGTACCTACATAGGCATAAGATGCACACCGGAGATATCTCGTGCTCGCATACCCCCACGCCTCACAAAACACACCACTTGACAAAAGCGTTCATTCTGGCCTGATACTGGATACCTACGCATACATACCTACATACCCCGAACCCGCCCTCTATTTCTGCGGTTGGTGGCGTACTGTAGCCCTTCGTACATAAAGACCTTCCCGCGTTGGTTGGTCGTATCTTGCATACATAACGTATCGCCCCGATGACCCTTGATATGTTGTGCAGCCGGGGAACGACACCCGGAAGATCTCGACGTAACCTCGCGGGGTCCGAAATATGCGTAAATACATAAATGGGGTTTTACCGTGATTACTGGTAGGTATATTTGACGCGTACATAGTAGTAGCATGAAGCGATATTATCGCCATGGCCAGCGACGCAACCCTACGTACAGTCTGTAGTTTCGAACACCCTCATTCGTGCATCTGCCTGCGCCCGTTTTCTATCAAACCCCCGACGGGAGGTTCCGCAATGAACCCGCTCTAATCCGCGTATAATAGACACCGCCTGTACATAGTAAGCTGTAAATAGAGCGACCCTAGATAAATTTACAGCAGATCTATTCTGTATCTGCCTACGAGATGGACCCTCGTACGACACTCCCTGGTAAGACCCGTCGAAGAAGATGTAGAATGGGTACTTGTAAAGGAGGATAATTAGTAGTATTTGATAATGTGCAAATTTCAAGGCAAGGTGGGTTAACTGCTAGGGAAGAAAAAGGGCAATACTGCCCGAATAGGAAGTCATCGCGGGTATCCCCTACAACACAGCAGAGTTTTTACACAAAAATCTAGCTAGGACATGGGTAGGAACGGGGAACAGCCGCGACTCACTACCGAACTAATCTGGGGAAGAGGGAAAATGGCATGATCGCGAGGTGCAAATCGGGGGGTTGCGCTGTCAGAGACGAACCGTCTCTGCAGCTGCCCCGAACCCGGTTCATTTGATCTTGCATACCATCTAGATACATACATACTAGTAATACCCTTATCTCTTGTCTAGGTTAGGGGTAGGTAGGTATCATACACACTCCCCCTAGTCGACTGAAAATTTTCAATGTTCTTGTTCCCATTTGTGTAAATTTGAATATGGAAAAAGGGAGGCTTGCACTAGTGCGGGTAGATACGCGTATGTATGTAGGTATGCGTCTGTCATTGAATCCTTCGCGGCAAATACTCTCGCCTCGCCTGAAAAGAGAAAAAGCGCCTTACGACGAACGGATTTCGGAGCCGGTGTAGCAGCGCCCCAGTCTGGCTTGACGACGACACCGTATCTCCTTCCTCTCCTGTCAGCCCTCAGGCTCAGGGCCTTGAAAAATTCTCCGGGCACGATCCAGATTGGGCCGCGGCCAACATTTCCCCTATACATATCTTGGGTACTAGGTATGTATCTACATAGATAAACAAGGTTATGCTCAGGGTTCGGACAAGCGAGCAAGCAAGATCCAGATCCAGCAAATCTAAGATGCTCCTGACATAATTATGTGGCGTTCGCATGGCCTGAGACTCGGGGAATACGCATATCTAGGCAAAGGTAATTTGCTATTATCTATTTGCTGTGTATTCCTTCGCGTATCACCGACCATCCTTCATGTCGGCAATAGCCTACTGTGGCGTCTAGCCTCTCTCGCTTGCTGGCTATTTCACAACACCCGCCGCACAAGAACATAATACTAGGTATTGAATTCAATGTCGCTACGAGGTGGACATAGCCGCGGGACCTGCTGCACTTGCAAGGGCATGACGGCATGAACAGGTAGGTAGAGGGTTTCCCAAGACGTCGTATTCCGCGCTGCACCTCCTGCATTGCACATCAGACTGATGCGACGGTATGGCGTAGACAGATGCTAGAACGGGAGCGGATATTGATACTTGGTAGAATAGTACATATGTAGATGGTAATGAGCGGTTTCAAAACAAGAAGGACGCTATTGCGTTCCTTCGCCATCGCCATCTCCGACGGCTTGCTTGCTTGGTGTTGGAGCTCAATGCATCATCCGACTCGCATTCTACACCCCCTCCCCTCCTCCCCTTGGGTGAACTGAAGTGGGACATGGTAACATCGTGAGTGGTAAACAACCTTGATCATGGGCGTAAATCATTCACGACACAGGAAGGCACCTTATCGCCCAAGCATCCACCATCGTCCGGGGAAAATCCACTTTGGTCTTGGTGATAGGTCGTCGTCATGCGCGCTCCGGTCCGTTTTGTTGGCACACCATGACAGATTTCACCGAAGACACCACCACCTACCGGTAACACCCCCGCCATCTGCCGACGCCATTCGCACGCGACCTAACCAGTATTACCGTACCTATGCGTGCTCGTATGTGAGCGATGTGAGGGTGACATTATTTATTCTGGCGCCTATTCGTCCATCTGAATGCACCCGCAGCTGTACTGTACTGGTCTGTAAATAGCGCACGACGTATTGTCTATCATTGATGCCAGTTGGCTTCCGGAAGCAACGGCGAATAGAAATAGCGTGTGCTGTGAAGAGCCTCAGAGAGGTGCATATGTCTATCGAGGAACGTACGGAGGGTTGAAAAGGACCGTACAGAAGCCGACCCAGTTTTGTTATCTAGCTAACTTTGCGAGCTGAGCTAACCTTAGATGCCATTTCTGACATGTCGAAGCCGTTGCGTCTGGCACGCCGCATCACGTCCGCATCGAGAATATCTAGTACCTATCTGGATAGCTAGATATCGAAGGAGGCATGGGCAAAATATCTCGGCCCACTTTCTCGCGTCTAGTAGTTTAATTAGCTGGAGATGGGCATCGCTTGGGTACCTACGTTTAACTATACGCTACATACAGTACTCTATAAGCATCCAGGTAGTATAGATAGATGCTGCGGTGGGAATCGCTTCTGCCGAAGCGCCTGAAGCAGTGGGACTGATAGGAGTTAATGATGCTATTCCGAAGCCGTAGAGCAAGAAAAATAGGGGGATCAAATGGATATCGCTACCCAGGTAGGTATTGTGCATACGCTACCACCGGGCACCAACTCGAATTAGTATCAAGGCCACAAATAAACACATGGCGGCAGCAGCAGCAGCAGCAGCAAGCAGCATCCTGAACGAGCGGGCCTCGCGCCATCCAGGACCCCTTCGAAACCCTATCCGCTTCCTGTCCGCTGAAGCTTCGTACCTGCGGATGAACCGGGGCCGCCCGCCCCCCCATATGCGACCTGGCGGCCGTTCACTGGCTGCGGCTCACGAAGGGGATCCCCCTTCCCTTCCCTTGCCTTCCCTGACGGTCCCTGACTGACGCCGGCGACCGTTACTTAGTAGACTTTAGTAGGAAAATTCTGCAAAAATGCCTATCTCTCCGTGAAACGCATTCGCTGTCACAATTCGCTCACCATGACGCTATGGCTGGCTAGCTAAGCTCGCGGAAACGGGATGGGTAAACCTGAAATATCCGGACCCGCCGCTCGCGAGGACATGGCTCTGGTTTATGGCCGTGAACTGAACCGCAACGAATGGGGCGTTGGGGGGGTATAACTAATCCGGAGTATATTGATGCTGCTGGTAGTGATGACCTACGTAGGTGGTAGTCCTCGAGCCGGTTTGTCTATGATCGTCAATATCATCGTTACACAGTAGTATCCATTAATCCGTTCATTAATTCTCTCTACTTGGAATATTCCACGATCTTTATTCGCCCTTGGTCGTTTATGCATGCACGTTTATGAATTTCTGGTCGGTGGGGCGATACAAGCATAATTTATCGGGTGTCGATTTAGCAATGAACTTGCAAGCATCATGGATGTTCGTTTAAGGTCCCCCATAAGACGTATTTATATAGCAATGTAGCTGCTACCTATTTAGTCCACCAAGAGGTTTCACGCACTCCTTGCTAGGGAGCCAATAACACGTATACAAGGTCTAACACAACAAACAATAACCGGCATAACTAATTGGCTTTGTGGATATCAATTTCGAGGTTGACAAGTGTTTATTTAGATTTGCTGTTGCGAGTTGAAACAACTGGTCAAGTAGTATGCAATTAGCTTAAGGATGTGACATTCTCTCATACCGCATTACCTCGGTCAACTTGGAACTGCCCTAAAATCCGGGGAAGCTGCCAAGGAGAGAAAAGTCTGGTACAGATCTAGGTAAAACAGAATTGATTGGGTGCATCAAAAAAACAGATCTTGGTTCAAAAATATTGCGTCATAGCTATAGCCAATAGGAAGAGGGCCCGGAGGTTTGACATTCTCGGCAGATCCGGAAGCGCTCTAGGGCAGTTCCAAGCTGACAGAGTGTATGCGGTAGCTACCTTGGATGCATAAAGGTACTGTCGAAGTGGCAGTGCACAGCTAGAGGTGTGAGCCTAAAGCGCTGCTTGCACACCGTAGTGTGGTACAGTGTCTGCCTGCCTACCTAAGTACTTCTATGGTGTGCCTAGCGTACTGTGCGGTGCTATGGATGGATGCCTGTCGGACAGACCCTCTGTTTCTCTCGGTTATCTGTGGAGATCAAAGCTTGGCGTATTCTTCATCAATACCGAAGAAAAGAGACAGATATACATACATACCGTACCTACATACGTGCAGACTATTTCGAGGAATCTCTAATCGAAATCAATATTAAGCCAGCCGCTTTAAGTGCCTAGCCGTGAATGATGATAACAGACAATCCGCCTGCCTATTTGACTCATTAGTGTATAGGGTGCACATTGCGTCAATCTGTCAGTCAGTCGGTCAAGTTGCCGAGGGAACCCCTGCGGTAACAGATTGGCACAAGGTGACTAACCTGGGTTACGCCTTTTTTCTTCACTCTTGGAATGTGCAATATTCTGTAAGCAGTTTGCCTTTTTGTCTCGAACCCCGCTCGACGCCTCTGCACTGTATTATCATGGCATGGATGCGTATAGTGCCTAGGACCTCTGTCACACACTTGGCGGACCACGGTGCCTACGACTACGAATTGGAAATTGGTTCAATCCGAGATGAGTCACGGGAAAAAAAAAAGTTGATTGAAATTGATGAGGGAGCCGAGGACACCTTGATGTCTAGTTAGTGTCTAGATCGGGAAGCCTAGGCTAGGTACACTACCGGTATGTACAAGTTAGATTCGATCACGGTGGATATGCAAGACAGCTACCCTACCTGGGTACGGTACCTCGTTCACTTCACATCACATTTCGGTGTGCCATGGTAGGTGACGTGTTATCACACTTGGATAGCATGTGTCTTATGGAACAGCGTGCCCGACTACTGTATAGCTTCCAGAACTATATCCAAGGGCTTCTCGAAGAAGCCTGTCAGAGCCTGTCTTGCCTGCCCGGTCTGTCTTACTACGAGTCCCCACCGCCGATTTCAAGGACGAGACTGAATTTGCTCTATCCGAGTCACAACTCAAAGTCACGGGCCTACGTACGTACGTACAGTAGATCCTGCTTTTAAGACGAATTGAGATTGCAATGCACGAATACCTAGATCAGAGACATGCGGAGCCCTACCGGAGACCAGGCTGCTGGCGGTCGACAACGGCTATGCGTGACGGGCGGATTGTGGAATGGTGGGTGAAACACAGCAGAAATGAAGATGGAGTCATCCTGGGTCGTTTCCTATTCGTTCTAGACAGGGCCACCTAATATTGCCGTGAAAGTGATGTTCTGACTTTTTCCTACAGTACTGAGCACACTATTCTTATGAAGTTATGAGACGGACGAGGCTAGGGTGCTGCGTGCGAATTGAGTGAAATCGAGATCCACCGGAGGTACTTAACACGAATGCTAGTTGCTAGTGTTATGCTAAGTATCTAGCCAAGTTGGACAAGTAGGGAGGATGGCTGGCTGAGTCACCGAATCTGGTGGAACTAGCGGACGAGGTTCCGATGATGATAAAGAAAAGGTGCCAATGCGAACAAAAATTTTTCACATGCGTCATCTTGTCTCTGAGGTGTATCGAAGAAAAAAATTTTCTTTGCGTGATGGTCTGACTGGGCGTTTCGTCCATGCCACGGTCCTAGAATTACTTCCAAGATGGATCGCGCCCAATTAAGTATTACAGTAATGAGCATAGCAGGACCAGAGCAATATGGGGCACGGACCACTTACTGCCTGAGGCGACATTTGACATAGAGCTATGGTCACCATAAGGCTACGGCAGGGTGTTGGTTAGCGGAGTTTTTTTTCTTTAATGAGTGTTTTTTTGGATCGCTCATCTAAGCGAAACATTCATTTGCCCAGTTCTTCGCTAGTTCTTCCTTGCTTCTGTCAGATACATAGGGCGGTGCTAGCAGGGAAGAATGCCTATTTTTGCATTGATGCTTATATGGAGTACGGAACGTACATAGGTATCCCACTTTGAGTCCTTCCTATGAGAGCTTTTTCGTTGGATGGGATATGTAGGTACAGTAGACATTCTGGCTGAAGAGTCCCGCTTGGTGACACCACTTTATGAGCAGGAACGTAGGTACAAGCTCATTGCAGAGAGGCCCAGGCCCTGGTGCCTGCCCGGTGCCTGGGAAACTAGCTGCCAATGCAAGGAGGTAGTGTAGAACTCGGAAGTGTGGGACGGGCCGGCGAAACTCAACATCTAAGACACACGTATACTTGTGAAGCGTCGGGGAGTCCTGTAATTGGCGCAATTGCAAACTGGGCGTTTTGTGGTTCTTCAACTGTCTCACTCGATCAGAACTTACTTTGCGGTGGGAACCTAGATACGCGCCTAAGGGCGAATGAGCCTCCTTGCTGAGCGACGAGCAAGTTAGTCCGCCATACTACTGCTATCTGGTGTATCTGGTGGCGATCGGGGCTGAAGATGAGGGCAAGCCAACTCACTCAGAAAAAGCAAAGTCTCAAGTCAAAGCAATAGAAGGAAAACGTGGCACAACGGTGGTTCGAAGTCAGCATCGCACGTTAACGATGACGAGCTGAGTGAGAGAAGCTTGCTCGGGCTCGGACTCGGAATGGAGCTAGACGGCTAGCCCGAACGACGCCCAAGCTTAACTAGAGGCGAATGAGAAAACCTTATTCTCGTTGCCTTGGGCATGGGCAGTCGCCGACGTCTTCTAGGCCTTTCCGGTAGGCATGATAGCTGCCGCAGTCGCCTGGGTGGGTATTAGTCACTAAAGGACAGCTAAGGAGCTCCATCCTGTGGCACAAGTGAGGTCCTGATGTCATATTGTGTGTGCCGTGCCGTGCCGCGCCGATTCGCCGCGGCCTTGTTAAGGAATCCGACCCAGCAGGCGTAGCGCCGAGGGCCCGAAGAATGATAGGACTCTGGATAACCCAGACTGAATCCTACAGTGCGATGCCCCTGTTGGATCGGCCTTGCTATTGCCGCAGGCCCATTCGGATGCAGGTGGACGGATCGCATATTTCACATTGATTGATCCACGGCTGTGCAGCCACGTCCGCCTGTCTGTCTCCACGAGCTGTGCTTTGACCAAGGGCTTTGTTTCGAGTCCTTCTTCCTAGGGAGGATATCTTGTTAGCTATCACGTAATGTTTACTATGTCTAAGTCTTAGTAGCAAGGAGAGACCCAATACGCGCTTCCCATGTAGTTGCGCTTATTCAATGTTATGATTCTAAAGGCCGTTAGAGAGGCGATAGTCTTAGCGTAACAGATGAGGTGAGACATGTTGGGCAAAACAGGTAGCTATTTACCATTGTGGCTTGTAGCTAGTAGCTTTCATCATCATCATCAGCAGCAGCATCGACTATGTTTGACTGCTTACACTGGGTAGCTATCGAATTTTTCCATTTTCTTTTTTCTTTTTTCTCTCTTGCTTCCTCCTAGGTAATCACCGGACTGATTCGCATGAGAGAACCGGAGATTTGGCTAGCGGGAAACGAGGCAGGTAGGTAGGCAGGACTTCGTGCATGTCATTGTACACTACACCTCGGTCAGCTGTTTGGATTTTATCCAAAATGGACACACTCTACATACAGTACAGCGACAGTGTTGTTGTCAGCTAATTAGAGAGGATGATGAAACAAACGGACGCAAAAAAGCTGGCTATGCATAAACATAGCTTACGGTCGTCTCAAATAGAAGCACTAAGAGCAAGACAACCCTATTGGTCGGCTTTTTGAAACGACGTCACTTGCGACCGTAATGAGCAGAGCACGGATCACAGAGCCTGCTGAGTATGCTGAGCTGTCCAATCCTTGGCACCACAATGCCCGTCTTTGGTTCCTGAGATCGGCCGGGCCTTCTGCAATTTGGATAGGGAATTGCGTGCGTGTGAGAGTCTAGAACCACTCGTTATCATGCTTCATACTTCATAGCATCACTATGCAGACAACGAAGGATTTGGGTGTGTAGCATAATGTATGCACGTAGACCTCGTCAATTGCAATTTGCCACTTTCGTTAGTGTCCGGTTGAATTCCAACTGAGGTACTGTAGGTACATGGCTCGTTCTCGCTACAGGCAGTACATTACATTGCGTACAAGGAGGATTGATTGAGACGAGACGAGAGGGGAGAAAATTTTTTTTCCTCGGCTGTCTGAAACATGCCATCTTTTCTCATCAACAAGGTCCAAGCGAAAAGTAAATATCTAGACCGACGCCCTCTCTCCTCTCTGTATGTAATACTACTTATGTACCATGCTGTGCTATAATGCTGCTACTTGCTGACTGACCACTTTTGAGTGGTGCGGATTCCGTGCAATGAATGAGGGGAACTCGTAAGATGAAAGCCCCCAATGGGTTGGAAGTTCGCAACCCGCATAAACGTGCAATAATAATAACATGTGTTGGCTTTGTATCATAACAGACAGGCAGTCCTGTATTGGGGTCCAGGGCATACGAAGAAAAAATTTTCTTTCCGGAGCTACTCTGGACGCTTGCCAACTGTTTCAACGCATCTGATATAATGGCCAATGACTATATTAATTGCATAGCATAATTGCTACCTAACTAGTCTAGAAGACGTTATCCGTAAGAGCTGTCATAACTGGTGGAATTGTGTTGTTGCAGACAGAGCCTGCTGCTGCTGCACATACTAAGCCCTGTCCTGCAGAATCATATAGAGCCTAATAGTTCTTTTTTAGAGTTTGAAAGACAATATATAGCTCAGATCGTAGATTGCAGTGTGCATCGTCGAAGATAGGCCAGAGACATTAAAATTTTTGATAGTCGCCTAGCTGGCAAGTTGCGTTGATCATCAACGTATTGCGCTTAGTGTGTGGTTTAAGGTTTAGACACCACTGCCACATTGGGGCAGACCCCATGGGCTAGTTAAAGGCCTCTCGGCTTGGACCGCGCCCGACAAACAGCCATTTCTTCTGGTCTGGGGGAGCAGGCCGGACTACGACGGCAGAAGGCGGCTGTGTGCAGCGCAAGGCGCCAATTGACCACTAAATTCGAGCATTGAGCCTCCATCGCAGACCGATGCTGCCCACTTTATGACTTTATGGCGTACTGCCATCGGAGCCGTGTGGCCATCAGGGCTAGCGATGTTGTATTCCGTCCTGTACCGACCTCCTGTTGTGTGAGGACGGGACGAAGGAATTGCTACGAGAACGGCCTGCTGGGCCTTGTATTGATTGATTCGCTAGACGAGATAGGGAACGACTGGCAGCCTTTTTTCGCTTTATTTATTATTGTTTTTAATTTTTATTTTTATTTGCTTGCAGGACGTAGTATCAGAATATGCAACCCGGCTGTATTGATCAGCGATCTCGCCGGACAATCGCAGTAGTATTTGCCCGACGCCTAAAGTCCTCTGCTTACTTTTCAATGGTTCACGACTATCAGAAACGAAGAGATGCTGATGCATAGCGAGGCTACTCTCCCCTAAGCGCCGAACTCGCCCTCGGGAGATGCCGTGGTAATATATTGCGTGGCGCGTGTCTGATCGGATACGTCGACGGGAACCATCGTGGTGCGATGTCGATGTTCGAATTCTCGATGAGCACCGGTTTCGGACGATAATGTCGCCACCCCGACGGTCGGCTCGAAACCTTAGTAGTCACAAAGTGACTGAAAGCAATAGCCTTTCATTTGTGTCATTTGCATACAGCACAGCAAACCAACAGTGTCAAAGTGGGATTTCACAAATTCCATGACCACCCAAACTCGGTACGGACCGGAGCTGGGTTTAGTCCCTCCTCTTGCTTTGCCTAGTGCCTTAATTTTTAGATGGTGCATACTGGGGGACCCGGGTCTTGGCGATCGGACGAGTTTGGTGGTGCCATGTCAATACCTAGCCTGACTGATGACTGATAGAATGCCCATCCCAGGAAGACCATCTTATCGGCTTCTACGCATAGAATGATGAACAATACCATGAGTCCCTAGACAGTATGCCAGGTAGTTAGGTAGGCCCACTACAATTTTATCCCTATTTAGATAGTAAAACAAGTGTATTTCATGGATGATGGAGACTATGTAGACTAAGTAGATTTAGGCCGTATAAATCGTGTCTAGGATATCCCCGGATGCTAGATGCCGACAAACGCACATAACGACCCAGTAGAAAGACTCTCGGGACCCTGAAGTTTGTCATAGTGTAACTCTAATGAGATGGCACCACGCAATGGGTATCCTGGCCGTCCCGTGTGTTACTACTGTATGTGATACATCGGTGAAGGGGCTCTCTATTGAACATCACAGCAGCTAGGTTCCGATGAAGGTAATCATATGCGAGGGGCTCGAATTCTTGTCAATTCATACTTGCATCTATAGGCTCTGCGAAGATCTGTACTAGGCATTGCCTGATAGCAGAGGCAGCAGAGGCAACTGAGTCTGTGCTCAATGCTCATTGCCGCCCGTAAAAGAACCAAGCCCCATCAATCCAGCAGTAACTGGATAAGCCCTTATAGGCTTGATAGTGTGTCCTTCCAACAGTTGTTGCACATAAAAGTCACATATTTCCCCTTGTAGCTCCGGGTCCCTAATCCCGCCAAATTGGTATGTCTGATTCCGATCCCAAACCCCAGGCCTTCAGGCATCGAGGGCCATGCATAATAAAAACAATGATATCTCAGGAGTGCCTCTTGGTACATGAAAGTCCGTGCCTACTCCCGTAATAAGATCCTGTCCCGCGCTAGTGCCAAGCGGCAATCGAAGACAGAATTCCATAAATGAACCCAAACTTTTTTATGACGCTTTGCTCCGGAATATGCTCTTGTACAATGAATAACAAAATGGCGTGGCGTTCTTATCTCGCATGCTTGAATCGTTCTTTGAATGAAGAAAAATCGAATGAGTGGATTGTATGGTGAAAATCGAAATGATAATGCAAGCGCTTCGGCTTATGAAGTTAAAATGGAGTGTGGTTGATCTATCGAGGGGGCCGAAATGATTTCAAGCCCTTGTCTAGTATGATCGGCGTCGTTGCTGAGTTCGTGCGTGTTCGAAAGAACTGGCGTAATCTCTTAGGTGTTTCTTCGTCTTGTCTGACAACTGAGGATTCTCGCTTGCTGTGGATGAGGTGCTTCTCAGAGAGCATAGGCTGCTGTGAGAACTTGAGGGGCTTAGCCCTGTGCTGGACGGGCTGGTCGAGTTGGAGCGTTGGGATACGTGAGTGTGCGCGAGAGGCGTGGAGCCGTACGGCTGAGGATTGCTAAAGTCGTAGGCCGGTGGTAGGTAGAATTTTGTTTGATTTCTCGATACGCTCCATTGGAATGACGAGGGACTGCTGACGCTTGGCGAGCCGGTTGTGGTGCTGAGGGAAGTCGACGAGCTCTCGAAATCCCGGAGCCTGCACGATTCTGAACAGTACAAGGTGCCATCCGTCTGCCTGTCGCAGTACAGGCAGAATTCGGGTTCCCACGACGGATCAGAAGACATTTTGATGGGCGGTTGTTGGTTTCGTAGACGGGTACGGGTATAAGTCGATGTGTGTTGGTACTGTTGGTACATGTACAGAATGACGGTCCCAGTGTGGATTGGATATTTGCGAATTCGAAACACTTCTCTCGAATGGTAAGAATTACAGTGGTGTTTGCAATGAGGCAATCGGTCGAGGTAGCCTTAATCGTGGTGGGTGTTGTATACAAGGCGGCTAGGCGAAGTGGACTATGGACCGGGTGAGGAGGTTGTTGTAGTCCTTGAAGGCAGACACGCAGTAGCGAGGTGTTGTAAAAGTCGTGGAAGAGAGAGTAGAGGAAGAGAAACAGAAGAGGGAGAGGCAAGTGTTTATGACTATTGTAGTCGTAGTGCTGAGGTTGGCAAGAGGTGGAGGAGACGAGGTTCATTTGTATCAAGCTCCCTCTCCCACAGTCAATCCGGGGTGGGTATGCCAGGCGGTACGTACCTCAAGCCAGGTACCTACCGTATTGTACAGTACTGGCCCTGGTCACCTCAGAGAGGGTCTCGATGAGCAGAGACGCCAGACTGGCTAGGGTCACTGGTCTGATGTCTTCAGTGGGGCCACTGTCCAATCTGGGTGGGGCCCCTAAAATACTTAGCGCTTGGCTGTTGACCGGGGGTACGACCGGGGTTTGACAGGGTCTCTCCCTTGCAGTGTTTTCTACATGGACGCTAGGCTGGGTGCGACTTAGCGCCGACAGTTGCTGCCGATCATAGGCGTACAGGCAGGACAGTGGCACAGGAAGAGGGATGTGAGGTACGTACGGGGGGTGGCAGCAAGACCAGGGCCCCACAGCATGTCTCTTTTAGCAGCAGAAAAATTCTTTCCCTTCCTGTAGAGCTCTTAGGTACATGCGTAGGTACCGTAGAGGGGGTGTCGAACTGGAGGGGTGGGGAAAAGGATGCACAATTGGAAATCACGACACCCCCCTTTATACATGTCTCCTGAGTGCATATTGAAAGGGCGTGAGAGAGGCGTATGATCAGCTGCGCCCACATTCCGCGCACGCCCCCCACACTTAACCCTTCCCAGTGATAGGTGGCTAAGTGGTTTTATTTGTTGTGTTTAGCGATTTAGATTTAGCGACTTGAGGCCACTGTCACTGTCACTGTCGCTATCATTGATACCATCTACCTATATGGCACGGTGGTTATACAGATATACAGTAGCACGTATAGGTAAATAGTCTCAACATTATATTATTCGATCTGTGTACTGCTGTACTAGACTTGGTAGGTAGACAAATACTACCTCCCCTACGCCATAGTGCTACCTATCTTAGCCTACCTACCTGAGAAAGGGAAGTTTTAGTCACCCTCACGACTATCTTTCTCACATTGCCGCCATCTCCATCTCATTCCATATACACATACATACACACATACACCATACATACAGTAGTACACGCACATATCCGCGGGCTTCAATGCCGCCATGTGCTCTGCGGAAGATCTGCTGATACCCTGCGTAGTAGTGTTTATCATGTCTTACTGCTAGTCTATCGTGTGATATTGTGTCATCAGATTGAGATGATGATTCTGAGAAGTAGGTACAGAACAGAACAGATATCGAGATCAGGCCAGTCAAAGTCAAGAACTGCTGCCGGTACCTGGTCCGAGCAGTGTCTTCAACAACAACGGCAACACCTTGCCGATCGCAGGTAGTGGCCAAATCTTCGACATCATCTACCTGCCTACTTACATATGACTCCCACTTTCGGTACTTGTCATTCACTCGCCAGGCTACACAGATTATCCATCCATCGTCATCTATCTAAGTATCTGTCTTCAGGCTTCAGTACTAGGGAGACTAGACTAAGTATGCAGCACTAGTCGCAGAGACAGTCCCTGTAGTGATCCATCAGCCTACATTACCATCCATACATACATCTGTCCCTTCATCCGTGTCGACCACGCACGACGAGCGTGAGAGATGCAATACTATGGCATAGGTGGACCCGTGGGGGGTCACAGCATATATTTGCGTCCATTCACGACTCCAACGGCCTCGGGCTATTATGCGTTTATGGGTGCGCTTTCGTCAACCGGCAGCAGGGCCAGGCGAAAACAACGCTCAATGGTTGCCTACCTGCTACCGTCTGTGGTCCACGGTCCACGGTGACCACGGGTGTCCCATGCAGCGGGTTCGTCAATCCACACAATCAGGCTATCAAATTGCATAGAGGCGAAACCCACCAATGGCTACCTGCTTTGGTGCATCAGCCAAGATGGCACCAGTATGGGCAGATCGTGAGGGCGCATCCTGCGGCCTGAACACCATCAAGCAGCTTCGGGTTGCAATGACGAGACTCTATGCCTGTTCTGTAGCATCGTACTGGCGTCTTCAGCATGCAGCGTACACGCACTATCGTGCCACACCCTTAGAGAGCACTTCCACTAAGCAATATCATGCCTTCTTATCCGCTCCAAGAGTCTTCCTCTCCGCGCCTCTATTGGCTGTCTCCGTATGCCTAGAGTCGATGGCAATCTATAAAATCCGTTCAACGTGGTATCATAGCTGCCTCCGAAGCTGCGAAGGCCAATCATCTTGGCTCTCCACACTAGTCTAGTCGAAGCGTTCGTCAAAGAGACCAGTTACACTCTTTCACGATGCTCGTTCTCCTTACATTAGAAGCCTCCTTCGGACATGCCAGCGCAAGCATACAATCATGAGCATTAGACAGATCGCTTACCCATCGGAGATACTAGGCATTGAGTTGTCGGCCGCTAAAGTCTTACTTCATGATTTTCTACTTCCAAGCTTTTAGGCAATGGTAGTACGGCTCCCCACTGCATCAATTTGGTAACAAGTGCACTTGCACTGTTGCGATAGTTACAGTAGTCCTTATAATAGACCGACCTACACGGAAACTGCCTAACTTCGATCACAAATCCGCCTTGGCCCTGTACCTTACATCAGTCGTCTTCTCTTGCGCCGCGAGGGTATGGGGAAATAGTGTAATGGAGGGTACCCTTTATCATCTCATTTCTCCAGTTGCACTCAAGCACACACCAATCACGATGGCGACTGGACACCATCCCATATATCATTGTTTAGCTTCAAGGCACAGGGTGCAGACGTCCATGCTGCAACAATTTGTATGCAGAATCTAGGTCGTGCAGGCTGCGTTGCGCCAGTAAAGGGTAAGTATGGTGGTGCGGTTTACCTATCTGATAATGGCCGCGTCGATCTCCCTTCGTGGATGGGTGGAAAGAGTAAAGGCGACGGAGTATGCCGTCGTCATAATACGACGCCCCCATGAACGACGAGACCAGTCCATCTAGTGTTCTCGCCTATTGGGGATGTTTGCTTAGCACCTAAAAGTCTCATCTCGCTCTCTACCAGCCTCAGCGGTTTCTACACCACGTATCGAGGCTATCTAGACTCAGATCCTGCCGCCACCCGGGGCAAATCGATGGAAGGGCGACGGGTGATTTTCGCAAGTTGTGGCTAGCAATGCTGCCAAGTGCAGGAAGCTATACCGCATTCAAAATCACCTGCATGAAGAAAGGCGGGGGATTCATGCAGGTGGTGCAGGTGCTGAAGCACCTTGGCCGTGTTTGTTCCATTCGCGAAGCAACAGACATGAACATGCAGTTCTTGAGTCGCAAGTCGTCACGACCTGCCTGCAGAGTTGCCACCTGATACATCATCGTGAGTCCCGCTTGCATCGTCTTACACGCACCAAAGTCGAGGCTTTAACGAGTCACATCATGGTCTAGAGACATTCATATGCGCCTTACAACAGTAGTGGCGAATATCAAGCAAAAAATTCTAGCTCTACTACCAAAAAAAAGCGCAGAGTATGTTGCTGCTCTAACAGTTCAGAGAATTAATGAGCTGCTATCAGTGTTTTGTCACATAACCTAAAAAGATAGGGCGGCCGATCTTAGATGATCTCTGCCTACACCACCACTCACCAAGGTGTTATACGAAGTTTTAAAAAACGCCACCCACACGAGGCTGTCGCGGCGATGTGAAATAATGTGGTTATCAAGCGACTAAAATCCTGTCTTTGGTTTATCCATGTATGCTTATATGCTGTATTCGTGGGGTGCTTCTAGAACGAGGACACCCGCCTACCACTCACGTTCCCCGCACAGTTCACCATCAAGGTTCATGTGGCACTGCCATGGTAGCATCATGAGTTCGTTAAGATTGGTAGGAAATGAGTAGGTATAACATCTCCCCTTTAGCTTGCCTTAGCCTGATGCACCTGCATCCCACACTGTCCAGGTATAGGCAGAATACAGCGCGTGGGAAGCATTTGCACTACTCTAAGCGCGCTACTCCGTATGGAATAGGTAGTCAACTATGAGCATCGAAATCGAAGGGGATAGCAGCTTGGTTTCAGGCCTGTGTTTGATTAGACTGCGCTGAGACGCCATAAGCACTTCAGAGTCCAGCTCATGGTAGGTTAACATGCAGTTGGTCGCAAACAGCATTGAGTGGCGCAGGCTCCTCATTTTGAAGCTATGCGATTGTCTAGACGCTTCTCTCGGGCTACTACTTGAGAGCGACAGCTGCTGCATACAGCTCGTTATCTTGCATCCATGGGCCATGTAGGCATTCGGCTATGATGGGCTGCGGTAGGTAAGCCGAATTAAATTGGCCGCCCATATCGCACGTATCATCGACACAGCTGCAATTTTGTTGATCCTTCGACGATGACGAAGCTTCTCAAAATATGCATCCACTAATCTATTCCCTCGTCCGCTAATAGCCAAATATTTTACTTCAGCGGTATACCTTGGGTACCTATCCATAGCTTCTCATGGCGTTCAACAGGATCCTCCCCACCGTCCCGCGAAATGCAGAGATATGTAGCAGCAGCCGTCAGCTAGCAAGAGAACCCATATATCTATGCTATAGACCAGACGGTAAGTTTCCCAAATTGGGCAACAAGAAATTATGTTTACCATTGATGCTGCATATAGTAGTATAGACTCTAGCGTAGACCCGTCCACGAACAACAGCTCTACTAGTAGTATCGCGAGAATAACCCCACGCTGTGTACTATGCAATTTTCTTGTCACAATGTAACCACACGCTGCTGATCACCTGACTGTCTCATTCTCTCGGCACTTCATCGCAGATCACGATGCTCACCTTGAGCCATACGGAGAAATAGTATGACTATGATTGTAACTTACTGTGGTTGGCCATCGTCATTAGCACCCGCGAACCAGGCCAGGAGAAGACAAAGGAGGATAGGCGAGCGTAACATGACCGAGCATCTGGATGACACCAGGACAAACCCAGACCACGCTCAGCCAAGGGCCCCCAGACGGAGTACGGCATTGGAGCCAATCATCACAAAAGTCCCTAGGCTATCCCCTTTAAGCTCGAATTTCGGTACACTAAATGCGGAACACCGTGCTCGAAATAACTAGCGAACTACCTACACTAACCCTAACCTACCGCCCAGAATCCAAAGAGCTGGTAATGCCTATCTACATGATCGGAGTCCCGTCAGCGCTAATATTGAACTTCACTAAGGCTAGGTTAGAGCACCTGTGGCGCACAGGACCTTTTCTCTAACTAAACTACACTACGCACGCACTAATTCAAGAGACCGGACGAACACCTCCCAAGGACTAAAGCATCCTAGGAACGGGACGCAAGAACGGACTCTAAGATGGAGCAATCGTTATTAGGCTCTCTATTGTCTATAGTGATGGACGCATTTGAAGTTGTGCAGAACCGATAAACTAGATGTCTCATCTTTCGATCCATAGTTTGACATTGCCTGCCTCAATCCTAATGTTAGTCAGATCTCACGTCCCTAATAATGGCTTCCATCGTTCCCTAGCATAATGTTGTACTATGTAATGACAAAGGCTCCTAGAGAAACAAAAGTTCTTGCCGAATACCCCAGTACAAGGCTCCTTCGGTAGTCTGTGTATCGTTGCGTACTACACCGTAGGCGATTCCGAATCGATGGGTGCCACAAATGGTTTCGATCGAAAAATAGTTACTTCTCGGTACACGAGAGAGATGTACTGGTCCTGGGTAACCATACCAATAGTGTCTGGTAGGACAGAAGTATCTACCCGAATCTCTGTATCTTTAGTTTGATTGCTGCTGACAGCCGAGGCAGCCCTGGGAGGCCCGACGACCTGGTTCAGCTGGGGAAAGGCCCTGTCCTAGCCAGTTTCACTCACCTCGCCTTCTCGATTCGGGATGGGCGGCGTTGGCGTCGGTCGGCCTCTGTCATGCTCGGGTGAGATATTGGGACCAAAAGCAAATATCTCGTCGCAGATTTGAAGGAGATATTAGCTTCATGCGGCCTGCCCAATGATCGTACAGAAATGCATCACTCCGTATCGGTCTAAAGAAGACATCCCACGTAGGACTGTGATGGCTGACTGGGATCGCACGGCGTCCAATACGTGTAGGGCTAGAATCGTGTGCTAGTGTAGACAGAACTAGCACGTCTTTAGGTTGGGTTATCATCATCATCATCTTGAGAATTGTCAGAATCACGATCGTGGGAGGTTTCCGAGAAAGTCAAATGAAACTATGCCGACTCAAATCACCCCCCTCGGTCAAGTTACAGTTGTGTTTACTCAACAGGCTAACCTTGTCCTCTCCCTCGGTTCTACCGGCAAGATGGGGGGTAAACGAATCAAACTAGTGGACTGCCTAGTACCTCTCTGGATGGGTGCTGACTAGTCGTCTTGGAAAGTTATCAACAAGTTGAATCTATCCATAGGTCATGTCATCGGTCTCGCCACCAAGCCACAAGCCACATCAAACGGTGTGTATGGGAAGAAAAAAAAAATTTCTTCACGACGACGTTGGTTGAAGGTTGGCTCCCTCGTATGCAGGCACCAAGCACGAAGGGTCGCTTAAGCTCGTGGGCATTGCGGCTGACCATTCAGATGACAACGCCGTCACACCTAAGAACTATAGAATCTGACCTATTGTTGCCTCTAGTGACGAGACTATCGTGGGCCACAAGACGTTCGTAGCCGCAAGTCTTTGCGAGAAAACACGCAGTGCTCAGTCAGTACCTTGCAGATGGAGGACGCCCAATATCACCTAAGACGCACAGACTATTGACCGTTTCGGGGGCGGATGGGACGATACGCAACCCAGTGGCACAGCAAACAAGGGAATCGCATGGCGGCCTGGTCACATGAACCCCTCCGTCGCCGACAGTTCGGTTCCCTACAAGCAAGTTCGCTCAAAGACTACCGTACTCTATTGCTCGCAACCATTGCCCTTTCAACTTAGCATAGCGTGATCTACCTAAGTATTCGCGTAAGATAGCTGCTCCTAGCTTAGATCGCTAACTATATCCTATGCACTACGATCTATATTGGGACGGGACCGAAACATCTAACGCTAAGCCTATGGTTCTTAACCGTCGCGATTAATACGGTAGATTGAGGTTAGTGCGTGTGGGTGATGTGGGTTTGGTTTGGTACCATACCTAAGGTCGGCTATATAATATCTGATATACCCTAAATCGGTTACACGTAGGTAAGTAAGTAAGTACCTGCTGTGATCTCCAGGGGGTCACGATAGGCATCATATTTATCCAAGTTTTGCGAAATACCATACCGTCTTTATTCCCGTTGGGACGTTGACAACATACCACGCTGTTAAGGCCGAGCGACTCAACTCATAAAGTTTAGTCATCTCTGCTACCTAATAGAGAATATCCAGAGCCTCACAAGTCCCAAATATGTTTGCGCACTGAAACGTACTGTAGAATTAAAGAATCAAACATCAATGGCTAATAGCGATGCGTATCAAAACATTGCCGGCGCATTCCCAACCCCGGCTCTCTCGCTCTCTGGCGAACCAAGCGCCCGGGTCAACAAGCTTCGGCAGTGTTGATCAGCCATGTTTATGGCTTTCGATAGCGTTGGTAGGGGTCGTCGGTCTAAGCTCCTACAGTTTCAAGGTACTTTTTTGAGACACTCCACCTACATAGTATGTAGATTGATAAGCCAAGGTGATAGATAATCAATACAAGGCAAACGACTCCATAGATAGGTAACAAACAGTCTCACTAACAAGTAGATCCAATTTTGCTTTGCGCAAGCGTCACGGTTTCTCCCGCCTGTTGTTTCGTCATCGGCGGCATTGCCTAGCTACAATCATCGTTAGGATCCGACGCCTCGGGACCTTAGTTCACGATAGCCTCGAGGATGCACTATGGGAATATCACGGGCATGTAAATCAGGATCCCCTCTTTCTGGGTACCGTGCCGTCGACTTTCCCATTTCCAAACACGGGTCTCTTGTACTATGTCAAATGTCGGGGATTTAGATACAAACTAGCAATATAGTGGCACAGCTAATATAAAAGATCATCTCTATTCTTCCCCTATTGATGAAGCGTGGGGGCGCTCTCACCCGCCCGCCTCACACCTAGAGCGCGTGCTCTTCAAGATTACCGAGCGACGATTGTCCGTCCTCTTGGCATCTAAGATCTTACTAAGGTTAACCCCAAGTGACGTATTTCATGCCCCGTTACGACCGTGTATCAGCACGGAGACCTACTACCGATATCTCCTTTTTCTACTATCGTCTACGCCGTAGATAAGTCTTGGTAGCACTAGAGATATTAGATGTGGAACTGTTAGACGCACGTAGAGGATAGGTTTGAATCCTGTTAGCGCTAGCATGTAATCGGTTGCCCTCTTTTGAGCATCACGAAATATGTAGCACAACTTGCGATCTATACAAGGGTATTAGTGCGCTGTTACCTGGACTTAATATTGTCAATCCTGTGTTACCGTTGCATAATAGTTACTTCAATAATAGTCAGCGCATCGTTGATTAATATGAAGGCATCGTCAAGCTATTAAAGAAAAACCGGTTTCTTCCTTGGCGATAAAGCAGTTCTTACAAGTGGATGATGCCAAGGCCGTGTAGTAGTGGTCCCCCCCTACGCACGGATCATGAAATGAATAAGGATGTTCAGTCGACGAATAGAAACGCCAAGTTGAACCCCCGCGTTCTCATTCCCAAGCCACCTGGACTTGGATCGTGGTCACCAAGCACGAGAAGCTGACTCAACAGGGATTCTCTTTCATCTAAAACTCTCCTTAGGGATTACCTACCTTGGACACTACTGTAAGAGCATCAGAATGGACAAGGAATAACGGAATGACTCCTAATGGCATGTATGCAGATAGCCTCAATAAGAACAGATTCGCTACTCTCACCCGACTTGTTCTAGCTCCCGAATGTAACATATACCTATACGACCTACTAATTATATTCTTGTTTGATGGTCACAGTGCCTGTCAGGTGGCCCGTCAGCTGAGTCTCCTGGCGCGCAATACGAAATGCATCCGTCTCGAAGAGTCGAAGATAATACCAGTGTAAGAGACAGGCCATAGTGTGGTTTCAAAACGACGACGAGCCTACCTAGTTCGTGCGTCGTTATCATGTGTGTATGTATGTATGTAATTATGTATGTATGCGTGGCTGGCCAGGACATGCCTGGAACACACAAGACAGCACCAGGGGTGATCCCAGAATTTCCCCAGACTCTTGGTGACAGGGTTTGGTGACCGAAATAGTCGTGCTGCAGTTTTCATTTACCGAACTATGCGCCCATACGACGCCCCAGGGAGTCAATCATATCATACCATCTGCTAGGAACGCATATGTAGGCATGTAATGTACTGTAGTAGACTAGGTTCCCAAGGTGATGCTTATGTATATGTTTCCTCCACCGTAATTCCTACAGTAGACTAGTATCCCCAAACGGGCTACCTACACTCTATACTATGCACACTACGTCGTGGTGTTGGCCCTGTCATGCATGCCTAGATGCCAGGTGAGCAAAGTGCCTGGATGGAAATTTGTCAGGCATAGTAATTGAATGCCAGCTCTTTTCTCGATGCTCCCAAGACGCTGGCACTGGAGGAATGCATCCTTGGTACCATCACAAACCCGACTCCAAGGTCCAGACCAAGGTAGGTCGGTGGCTCGGAGTCGGCCACGCCACCGAATCGGCAACGGCGCAGGCTTATTGAAGAAATGATCTATCACAACTATCGCACAACGGCGACGGGACCTCGCAATGAAACGTCTCCCGTTGAATGATCCGAAGCGAGGATTGGTCTTGTGACCTAGACCATGTATTGTACCTATCGCAGTCTCTTGCCTTCCCTCCCTGTCCATGTAAATAAATGACCTACATATTCCGACGGTCTCCCACGACCCGAAAACTGCGTCGCTTAACTCACGATCTGCTGAGATCTGATAGCTAGTTATCTTGGTAGCGGAAAAATCGGGGGGCTAGGGACCAAAAAAAGATAATGAATCATGACGCCACCTTCGTCGCAAATGCGCTGCGACTACACCATGCTACCCCAAGCTACCCTTACTCTCCCATGCTTCGCAGTGTTGTGTTTGTGCATGTTATTGATCGTGGCACGGCTTCAGCTGCGGCAACACGGAATACTGTAACGGGTGATGCCGTCGCTCTCGCACGAGAGATTACGTGAAACTTTCTTTTGTCTCACTTTCGTACGACACCCCCCCTCTTGTCCTCTCTGTATTGGTCGATGACATATGTACAGTAGTCTTGCTATTATCATTATTATTACTTACGCATGCCTACGTACATACGCATACATATCTCTCCATTGCTACCCTCGTCGTCGACATGGGGTGCTTCCGCTACACCATGTAAGTAGGTACCTACCTATCTAACTAGATATTGCATGAACCATTGCATCCAGAGAGCGTCATGTTTTGGAAACCGGAGAAGAGGAAAAGCAAGGCATCATCAGCTTCACCCGATAATCGAGCTTCCAAGCGATTGGGTCATGCCCATCCTCATTTACCAAAAGCCTTATATTCCAGACGGCCACGGAACAGACGGCTTACCATGCTTGTCAATTTCGACTAGCTTAGACCATATCGGTCTCAGCGTCGTGGGATGGTCTCAGGAGCCATATGTCATCAATTAAAGCGTTGCCTTCGCTCACCGAGGATAGCCGAGTGAAAGTGAAAAAGCGTCGAGGCTAGTTAGGATTCCATCACGGAGCCCCAAACTTCCGGACTATGTGATATCTATGTACACTTGAATTATTTTTTTCTATGATAGTTCTTTACACTAGGTACACGATATTGCTTAGGACCACGCCATCGTGACTGCGCCACTCACACGCAGGCAAGCATGTGGTCTAGAGAGGCAGAGGGATACAGAACTACAACATCGACCACTCACGACACGCAATCGAGAGCGAGCTGGCTGAGCTGAGCTTCTTGTCTCTCCACTTCCCTCCGGCGTTGGCCCTTCGCTTGCCTATCTACCTAACCTAGTGTAGATACCGTCCGGTAAGGCTAGAACGGAGACCCAGCTCCTTCGGCGACAGGGCAAAGAATAATCGGCAAGCCACCGAATTACGCTTGTGAAGATCCCTTAGGATTGCCCTCTCGCGCCGACGCCATTGGCCGCCACGCGTGCCCGAGGGTGTGGTAACGCTAGTTATTGCGCCACTGCCTTCTGCTCGGTTCTCGCACACACCCCCGTTCAAACGGTCTATCGTAGTTCTGTAGCGCATGTTGGTGACGAAGAGAAAGAAGAAAAAAAGCTTGGCGGCGACTAGGTAGGTTTCAAGCGCCCCCAACAGCGCCAGAGCCAGACTTCCCACTCACTTGGGACCTGTGGTGTATGTACGTAGGTAGTCTAATGACTCTCCCATGCCGGTTACGACTGCTTCTACAGCCCATGTTTTGTTATGGTCTGGTCCGGCCTGGTCTGGATTGGGTTTGATTTGCCTGCCGCCACAGAGATTTCGCTATGTAGGCGTTCGGTAGACAGGTAGTGTAACTCATCAATTGCCCTCAATCGCTCAACCGGCAACGCTGTGGCTTGACTCACCTTTCGACGTATTTACCAACATTTTTTTTTAAAAAAAAAAAACAGAAATTGGTAATTCGTGCCTGAGGGCAGTCTAGGCAATACGCAAAATATACCACTTAGTATACTGAATGCATCTCTAGTTAAATAACAGAAATGCTATCCTAAAGCTATACTAACACTTTCTCGTAATACTAGGTTTATAACAGCTGTTCTATCTACTAAAACATGTCGCACTAAAACTATCAGTATAACCAACCAAACATAATACCTTTAGCCTTCAAGCATAGAGTTACACAAACGTTAACACAGCAACTCTACAAAATATAATCCTTCCAAATTATAACCTACAAAAACGGTAAACCAAATAACCATGCTCCTCCCCGTACTGCAGCATAACAAACTTCCTATTATACTGCAGCACAAAAAAGCCCTAGCAAATCCAAAAGTTTAATAACAGCTAAAGCTATACCGCTAATCCGTGCTAGCAGTTACCCCTCAGTTATTCTACTAACCTTAAAACCGGCTAAAGTACAACCCCCCTTACCCAGTATAAAAATTAAAAAAAATCGAAAACAAACATACAATACAACTTAAAAATTAAAAATTTTTAAAATATTTTTTAACGCTAGCTACAATTAAAAAATGCTACAAAACTTAACTTTTAAACAAACTATAACCCCTAGGTCACATATATGTTCTAAAAAAAACAAAAATATATAAAATAATACCACAAAAATACTGCTCTTATAAAATAGCAAAATATTATATAAAATATATAAAAACAATATAAACATATTAAAAGTATTAAACGCAGCTTTTAAACCCTTATAAAGCTTATAAAAAAAAAGTACTAAATATATAAAAAAATAAGCAAAAAAAAAACAAAAACAAAAAAACTAAAAAAAAACAAAAGCTATAAAACAGCGCTTTAACTCCTTATATAATATAGATTTTAAAAGCCCCACAAACCCTATAAAAAAAACCAAAAAAAAAAAAAAAAAAAAGCTAAAAAGCTTATTTTTTTAAAAAACAAAATACGAACCTAAAAACCTCAAAAGCTTTAAAAGCTTTAAAACGCTTAAAAAACCTAGAACTTACTAAAAAAACTAATTAAAACTAAAAAATAAAACCAAATAAAAATTAAACCTACTATATTAATATTAGCTTTAAAAAAAAGCTTTTTAATATTTAAACAATTAAAACTAAAAACTATAGCAATTATTATAAAAAATATAATAAATATTATAAAACTTTTTATTGCTACTACTTTTACTATTAATATTTTTATAATAAAAATAAATATACTTAAAATTATTACAACCATTAAAACAAAAAGTAGCCAAGCTATTAAAACAAAAGCGGCTACAAAAATAAAAAATAAAACAAAAATAAAAACTAAAGCAAAAAAAAACAAAAAAAAATAAAATCAAACTAAACCTAACTTTAAACAAAAATAAAAATAAAAATAATAAAAATATAAAAAAAATAAAAAATATAAATATATTATATAAAATAACAAAAAAAAATATAAAAGCCTTTAAAAATACTTACTATAAAAAATTCACAATAATACCTTAGTTTATACTAAACAAAAAACTATTTATTATACTAGTTAAAAAACTTAACTTTTTAAATAGCCAATCTGTTTTAAAAAATAATATTATAAAAAACAAAAAATATAAAAAATTATTAAAAAACTTAATTAAAACTGCAATTATATTAACTATAATTAAAAAAAAAACAAAAAATAAAAATAAAATTTAAAAAAAAATTAAAAAAAAAAACTTAAACCTTTTACACCCTAAAAAAACCAACAAAAAAAAAAAAAAAAGCCGCGCTTTAACTACTATTATAAACTAAAAAAAACAATCAAAATTTAATACTATATAAAACGTTAACACAAACTTAAAAACAATAAAAATAAATATTTAATAAAAATTTTTTAATAATACTTAGCTTTATATAAAAATTTTAAAAACAAATATAAACAAAATAAAAATAATATAAAAAGCTAAAATTTTTAAAATCAATATTCCTAAAAAAAAAAATAAGCAAAAAAACTTAATAAAAAAAAAGCTATTATAATTAAACAGCTAAAAAATATAATTATTAAACACTATAAAGTTAAAACTATAGATTTTAAATTATTTAATTAAAAACAATTTAATATTTTTATTATTAAAACTAAAACAAATAAAATATTAAAAATATATATAAACAAAAAAGCTACCTTAAAAAAAACAAAAAACTTAATATATATTACATTTTATAACGTAATAAAAAAAAGAATATTTATTTTAAAAGCTGCAAATTAATTAACTTACTTTAAATAATAAAAAAAAAACATTAATTTTAAAGTATATAAAATAATAAAAAAAATATTAAAAATAAACAAAATAAAAAATAAAAAAATTTAGCTAAGCTTAATTTATTTAAATAAATACTAAAAAAAACATATAATCTTAATTTTTAATAAAACCTTAAACTTATTTAAACCTTTTTTTTATTATAAAAACTTTTAATTAATAGTTTAAAAAAAAAAAAAAAAAAATAATAACTAAACTAAAAATTAAAGCTATTAACTTAATATAAAAATATTAAACATATAATAATAATAATTATTAAACAAAAAATTATTTTTAAATAAAACTTTTAATAATTAATTTTAAACATTTATACTTTTTTAAAAACAAACTAACACTATAAATTATAATATAATACAGCTTTACTCCTTTAATATATAATCTATTTAAAATATAGCTTATTTTAATAAATTATATAACATTTTAAAAATAAAAAATATAAACATAATAATAATACAAAAAACCTTTTTAATAAAAACTTAAACAATTAAACTAATAATCACCTATTTATTAATTAAAATAATAATTAATAAATTAAACTAAAAAAGCAAAATAGCTATTTTAATCAATATAAATATAATAAAATTTATTAATAAAAAAAAACTAATATAATATACAAACAAAAAAAGCAGAATTATAATATGCCTTATAACATATAAAAATAAATAACTAATAATAGCAAACATATATGCTTTAGCACAACCAATAGAAAAGCTACAGTAAGTAAAAAAAACAGACTTCCTGCTATAACACCACCAATAGCTGCTAAAGTACAACATTATAAAGGGTGACTGGAATATAGCAACTACAAGCAAAAATAAAAGAACCAGCAAAGGAAATAACCTAGACTAAATAGCTACTATATCACAATTAATAATACAAATAACAGAATATAAACTAAACATAACAAATAAGTAAAAAAAAAAACACCTTTTTTTTAAAGCATACTTATTTAAAAAAACTAATAAATTTAACACTTTAAAAAAAATATTTAAAATTAATTCTATTTATATTAAAAAAAACTGGCTAAAAAATAGCACTAACTGGAATATTATAATATTAAACATTATTATAAATTATAAAACAATAATAGCTATACTAAACTTTAAAACAATAAAAAGCAACAAAAGCTAAAGCTGCTTTAAACTTAAGGCTAACCTATTAAAAAAAAAAATATAATAAATTATTACTAGAACAGACTACTATAACTACAAAATATACTAAATATTGACTTACAAAATTATAACATTAAAACTTTTATTAAAAAATAAATAATATATAAAAATAATATTAAAAATCTAATAATAAAAGTTATAAATATTAAAAACAAAAAATAAAACAAAAAAAAAACATACTAGGAATTAAAAAATAACTTTTAAAAAAAAAACAAAAAAAAAATCGAAATAAACTAATAAAAAAAAAAATATTAACTATTAAAATAAAAAAAAACCTATTAAAAGAATATAAAAACAAAAAATATGCAACAAACATAATAATAAAACACTATATTATAAAAGAAAGCTTTATAAAATAATTTTATACTAAAAACAAAGTAAAAACTAAAATAAAAATTAAAGCATTAAAAAAATTACTTATTAAAAAGCTCTAAAAATCACTAAATAATATATTAAAAATAACGTAAAAATATTATATAAAACTTTTAAATAAAAAAAAGCCAAATATTTTAAATATAAAAATAGTTTTAAAAACAATAAAAAAAAAAATAACAAGCAAAAAAAAACTAAAAGTTATGCAGGTAATTAATCAAAAAAATATTAAAAAAACTATTAGAAAAATTGCAACAAAAAAATTACTAAAGCTAAACAAACTTCTAACTAAACTTTACAAAATTCTACTTAAAAAAAAAAAAAAAAAAAAAAAATATAAAAAAAAGCAACCCTTTTTTTTTCTTTAAGCTACTAATAATATTATACAACTTTATACTATTAATTAACACTTTACTTAACAGCTAAACAAACAAAATATTAGTTATACTATAAAAAAACAAAAAAAACAAAATAAAAATATAAAACTATAAACCATTAATACTAATAAATATAGACTATAAAATTCTAACTTTAATACTAATAAAGCAACTAATAAAAATACTAGTTTTTATACTAAAAATACAGCAGTTAGCATTTTTATTTAATAAGCTAATAAACAATAATATTAAACTAACACAACTACTGATTAATAAATATAAAAATAGAAGAAAAACATTGAATATATTATTTATAAACTAAAAAAAAGCCTATAACAAAATAAGCTATGAATATCTATAGGTAACCCTAGATCAACTAGGAATACCTGAAAAATTTATTAAATAAATACAATTATTATATACTGGAGCAATAGTAAAACCATTTATAAACAGCTAAATAAAAGGCAAAATAAAAGTTAAATCAAACATTTAATAAAGCAACCCACTGAGCTGCCCGTTATTTATAGCAGCTATAGAGGGTCTAGCCTATATAATACAAAAAGACAAAAGAATTTTAAGAGTTAAAATAAATAAGAAATAAACTAAGCATATAATATATGCTAATAATATATAAATTAATATAAAGTTATAAGCAAAAGCAAACAGAGTGGCAAAAATCTTAAAGATATATTATAACACCAGCAGAACAAGAATAAATTAAAAGAAATCATACCTTTTAAAAATTACAAAAAAACTACTACATATATAGAGATAAATAGTAAAAAAAGTATTTCTAAGTAATTTTTATATACACTTAAAAATCCTTGTAAATACTAATATAAAAAAACAAATAAAAAAATACTAAACAAAAATAATGCAAGATTTTTTAAATATATTAGCAAGATAGCTAAAGTACTACTTATTAATAAAAGAAAGAATTATAGCAACAAATATACTTATAATATTATTACTAAAATTTAAAATAAAATTCTTTAAAATACTAACAGCAGTTTAAAAATAATTAAACAAAAAATACTTTAAACTAATATAAAACAATAAAACAAGAATTAAATCTAAAATATTAAACTTATATATATATTTATAAAAACAAACTAAAAGCTTAAAGTACTAAAATATATAAACTATAATAAAAACTATAGCATTATTAATAGCAACAAAAGTTTAAAAAAAACCTAATTTATTATAAACAGCCTTAGTAATAAAAGCACTAATTAAATCATTAAAGGTATAAATATTACAAAAAAACATAATAATAAACCTTTAAATATAGTAAATTAAACAAAAAGCTAAACTATTTAAAACTTTAGCTTAAATATAACAGATTTAAGCAAGCTACATAAAAAGCTATATTAATAACTAAATAAAACTAAAAAAGCTAAAAAATACAAAAAAAATCTTACAAACAAAAATTTAATACTACTTAAAACTAAAAATTAATACTAGTTAAAAGCTAGCTATATAAGGCTACACTATATAAAAAAAACTAAAAAAATATAAAATAAACATATTTAAAAATATATAAAATGTTATTAATTATATTATAAAAATACCTTATAAAATATTTAAAAAATTATAATAAAAAATACAAAAAATAATATAAAAACTAATAAACAAAGTTTTAAAAAAATAAATAATTTTTTTAAAATAAAAATAAACAGGTTAAAATAAATAAAACAAAAAAAAACCTAATTATATACTAATAATATAAACTAATAAAAAAAATATAATAGTTAATATATTTAAATATAAAAAATAATATAAACTACTTTTAAACAAAAAACTAAAAAAAATTAATTTAAATAAAAAAATATAAAAAATAATTAATATAATAAATAAGCTAACAAAAATATTAATAAACTTTGCTAAAATATAAAAATTAGTAAAAAAGCACTTTTATAAATATAAAATAATAAACCTTATATAAAAAATACTATATAAAAAAATAAAAATAAAAATATAATTAAACTAAATTAATTTAAAAAAATAAAAATGTTTTATAAACAATTAAAACTTAATAATTTGCTATATTTAAATAAACTATATAATAATATAATATAAATAAAATAAAACAAAAAAAATATAAAACTATTTATAAAAAATTATATAAATATAAAACTTTAACTTATTATATAAAAAAATATAAAACTAAAAGTTTATTTATTTAAATAATAAAATAAAACTATAAATACTACTTTTAATAAACTTATATATAAAATCATTATATTATAAATAAATAATATTAATATACTATTTAATATAAAATATATAAAAAGCTTTTTTATTATATTTGTTTTAAATAAACAATATTTATTAAAAAATAAAAACAACTATTATATATTATAAAAAAATAATAAAATAAATAATAATAATAAAAAAAATAGCTATTATAAATAAATTATATAAAAATAAACCAAACAATTTATAAATATTTTAAAAAATATAAAGCTAAAAAATTAAAAAGTTTTAATATAACTTAAAACTTTAGTATATATTTTAACTGCTTATTTAATTTTAAAAAAAAAAAAAAAGCAAAATTAATAATAAAAAATAAAAAAAAAATAAATAAATATAATATATATAAAAAAAATAAAATAAAAAAAAAAAAAAAAAAAAAAAA